>VYXF01005075.1:209999-381299 GCA_013397295.1 Polioptila caerulea
GTGTTGTTTTGAACCACTTCAGTGACAGTGGATGACAATGTGTTTGATTTCATCTATCTGCCATCTCTGCTTAAAATATCTTCCCAAATAAGATCTGAGCATCTTGAGAAACAAGGCTTAGGTGAATCACTATGATTGGCATTGCTTATATATGTAATTATGAAGAGTGTATATGGATGACTGCAATTTGATTAATCACTGGCACAGATTTTGTAGGAATTATATCTGTATGTTTTAAAAGAGATGTGTTGAAAAATTAAACAAACCTAGTACTTGGAGGTGTAAATATTACATATATGCACTCCTGCTCTGTGGAAGATGGGTTAAATCTCCTGCATCTAGACCATGAAAATCAAACAAATAAATAAACAAACCTCTTCTTCTGTTCGTGGAAGTCTGAGGACATGAAAAGAAAGCAGCTGTAAACTGCTGGTTAATTTAGTAAAATATTTATAGAATCATAGAATAGTTTGGGTTGGAAGGGACCTATTTGGTGACTCCTGTGTGTATTCTCACAACATTTGAATGACAGCAGGGCTAAATAAATCAACATGCACTGTTCCACTCATCTGCTTGTGAAAGCTTCCTTTAGGTTCTGCCTGACCAGTANAGTCTGAGGACATGAAAAGAAAGCAGCTGTAAACTGCTGGTTAATTTAGTAAAATATTTATAGAATCATAGAATAGTTTGGGTTGGAAGGGACCTATTTGGTGACTCCTGTGTGTATTCTCACAACATTTGAATGACAGCAGGGCTAAATAAATCAACATGCACTGTTCCACTCATCTGCTTGTGAAAGCTTCCTTTAGGTTCTGCCTGACCAGTAATTAGGCAACATGAGCTAATAGATTAATTAGAAAGAGGAGGGAAAACAAGAGTTCTCATTTTACCTTTGCTTCTTCCTTAGGACCCAGTTAATGCAGCTTGGTAACCCCAAATGCCACAAACCCACTGAATATTGGTGACTGCTGAGCAGGTAGAGGACATGAGATGATGACATTCATGCATCACACAAAAAACAATATCTAGAATGTATGTAAATAGGCAATTTGTGTTAAGATGTGTAAATATGTTCTATGCATAGAGCACAGGCTTATCTCGACAAGGCTGCAAAAATGAAGGGTTAATTCAATTTCTGGAAAAAGTGTCAAGGAGATGTGGGGAGGGTTAAACACATTTTCTTGTCCCTAGAATACCTCATACTTGAGAAAGAAAACAACAGTCATTAAGAGGAGAGTATCCATGCTGTGGGAAATTTAAATATGAATGAATAAATGGAAATAAAGAGAGAATGAATAAAGGGAAAAATAAAGAAATAGACAGTAAGTAAGAACTTATTAAAAAAAGAGATGGAAAGAGTAAATGCAGAAAAGAGGAGAGGGGGAAACAATTTGAGTGTATATCTATAACAAAAGTAATCTTGACAGTATTACTGTACTATTACTAATTGAAGATGGTAGAAGCATCAGTAAATTTGAAATGAAGTGTAGGTGTTTACCAAATACTTTTGTGCAGCCTTTTTTGGGGAAAAAATATCTATGTTATACATGTCATACAGCAATAATGAAATTATTTCCATTTTAGTATTGACTTAAATGTTGTTAAGTAGCAGCTACTGAGCTAAAAGCTGTTTTAATCATTGACCCTGAGTGTGTCACATTTGAAGAAGCTGGCTGAGAAACATCTGGAATGGAATATTTATGTTGACTTACACTAAATTTGGGAACATCAGCAAGGTTTCAGGGATATTTAAGAAAGGTACATTTTCTCATTACTTAAGAAAGGAAAGGAGAGGAAGCTGGAAGGTATTAGAGTGAAAAAAATATTTTCCATCAGCAAGAGGGGCATTCCTACAGTTACTGAACAATCATTTCAAAACTAGTCTGTGTAAGGAATGTTCATCTCCCATGAGGAAACAGACTCACAAAATGAGAACAGAAATTTGTGATTTTGTGATTAATGTCCAGACAGCCCATATCCACATGTGATTCTTTCTATGTCCCTTTTCCCCAGAAAATATGAAAACAAATTCATGTTTTTCCCAACCTCCAGATGCTGAGCATATAAAAGGAATGAAGGCAAGAAGAGCTGGGTGCAGTTTTGAGAAGGATACATACAACAGCTGGGCTCTGTGGGGTTCCCTGATGCTCTGCCTCTCTTACTTCTATAAAATTGACCAATGTATAGAGAGAATTCAGTGTACAGAGGGAATTCTGTGTGGTGACTTTGCGGGACTTGTCTGAGTTGATGAAGCTGAATTTGACGACGGACGTTGCCTTACGAATGCAGAAATGAGTAAATGAATCCTGACAGGTCCCGGAAGTTTCAGCCCTGAAAAAGTGCACAGATGAGAAATGCAAACTGAAAGGTGATTTGAAAATGCTTTTTAGGACACAGGCAGATCCAACGTTGATGGGAAAAAGCAGATGAAGGGAGCACGGCCGTCTCCTTCAGAGGATGACGAAAAGGATTCCACTTATGGAATGAGCAAAGGGAAGGAGGGTTAATGGCAGGATGAAGGATTGCTCAGACTGCACACAGTGCTGCAGAAGAACTTTGGATGAATATTAAAAAAAGAGCTTTCTTTATGCTCATAAAAGGTGCAGTAATCTGAACTGACTGAACTCATTGATTGTAACAAGGAGTTGTGGCTGCCATCAGAACATCACACAGTGTAAGACAGCTGAATTTTCACAGGTCAGGCTCAAGGGACTGAAATACTATCTCAGTATATTTCTCACCATCTGAATATATATTTCTAAAGTCTTGTGGTGTGGCGTGTTCCAAATTTAGGAAGGAAAACAAAATATCAGTGATCAATCTGATTGGATATACATGGACACAATCTCCCAGACCAAATCAGCAGCTGATTCCCTTGCTCAGAATGAAACACTATGCAGAAAGGTGAAAAAAATTCAATGTATGCCTGGCCCCCTCTGCAGAGAAGGGTCCAAAATACAGATGGTAACAGCCTGATACAGTTGGTGGGATGAAGAAGTGCCCTAACAAGCTGTTCACAAAGACCTTAGCTAAGAAAAGACAACAAGGTGATGCCTCACATGCCATATGTGTGCAAAACAAACCAACCAACCCAGCAATCTGCTGGGTTTCTTCAAGCTCAGAAGAGGTAAAAAAAGGGACATCCAAAGCTACTGACACTGAAGGCACTTCCTTCCTCCTCTGTGGAGCACAGGAGAGAGAAAATGATATTTAAAAGCTGATGGAACTTGCTTCTTTTGGCACATCCTTGCTGTCCACAGTCACAAGGCCACCTCTGAGCACAGCTGCTTTGTTACCTGATTTGGGAGCTTTTGTCCAGGCACTATTGATTCAACCTGACTGTAGCTCAGCCATAATCCATGTAAAAAGGAAACACAGTTAATCAAACAGAGTGTTCCTCTGCTAACACGTTAGCAAAACTGCCAGTCACACTTTCCTGATTCGAGAATTTGATCCTTAGAGAGATGATTGGTCAGTTTAAGAAAGTTTGGTGCAATTCACTGATTCTGGATCAGATTACTGCAACAGTACCATCAAATGGAAAGAGTGGTTGCAATCAGCTTGGTGATGAATGATTGCTGTTGTTACAAGGCCTACAAACAACGAGGTATTAAAGAGATTAAAGACTATTTTCAATCAAAAGAAATTAATTTATCATTAGTGTTACTAAAAAAACCCAGACAAGACTGTGTTATGAATCCCCCTTGGCATTTGGGAGGAAGATTAAACATGAAAGACATGAGATCATTTTCTATAAATTCACATTGCAGGCATTTCTGAACTGCTCTGCAAACACCATAGTCCACAGTTCTGAATTAAGCAAAAAAAGACAAATGTGAGCAGAAAAAAGACAAGTGTCGATACCAAATGTGTATTTTGCTGTCCTGGTTGTGAAATGAGTTTCTTAGACAGGATCTGACTTTGGACACCTGGCAGCAAGTTTCCTGCAAAGGTAAGGCAGGCAGGGATCCTGACTGTAATCAGTTTGTATGACTGGGACTCCCCATTTCCCATACTACCATGGTGTGTTAGCAGCCATTGTTCAACAGAGAAAAGCTCACAGAGTCCCAATCAAAAAAATCAGATTATATTGTCAGGGCCCAAATCATTGAGCATTGTATCTAAGTTGTCTGTAAGGCATCACTTTAATAATCAGTACCATTAGGTTGCTTTTTAATGACTAAAGAACATTTTTGGATGTATTATTTTATTTTCCTAAGTATTTCTTGTACCCTTTATGAGTCCCTTCTCTCTGATGTCACAAACCATACATGACAAATGCTAAAGCATTAATTTTCCTGGCAATTTTTCTGAACATGAATTCCCTAATGCACACAGAATGAAATGCTACAGTTATCAGCAGAAATGTGTTTTCCTCTAGCAATTCTATATTCTAATAACAAATTGAACTGACAGAGCAGCTTTTAACCTTTCATACTGGGCAGATTAACTTGATTTCAGCTGATGGATCAGAACAGGTTAGGATGACCTTGGATCTTCCTCCACTGAGTCTTGTGGCTTTTGCTAGGTCACTTTCCTGAAGGAAACAAGCTAATGGGATTATGCTATCTCTATATCCATCTGCTGGCCTTACTGCTAATTTTGAAACCTATTGATGAGTTTTGGACCAATTAGTCAGACCAGCATTTCTTGCCTTTCTACAAATTCTGTGAAAATGAGCAGCTGAATGAGTGTTATAAAGTGATGGTCCCTGTTTAGGAACAGCTGCAGTATTAGCTCAGATACAATACCCAGCACTGGAGGATCCAGGAGAGACCTGTTGTGGTGGATCTGAGGAACCCTGAGAATTCACACCTGATTAAGCACTGGGTAACCCAAAGACAAGGCTCTAAAGCCAACCAGTGTCCCACAGTCCTGCTGCTCATCACCAACTGCTTAATTAGTTTGTAACTTTGGGTGGTCTTTCAAGGTGAGAGGTTATCATAACCCTCCAGAGAGTTATTCTCAGTGTTTGCTGGCTTGAAATTAGATGTGCTGGCTCTCTCCTTGCAATCTGCTTTTCGTAATGGTATTCAGTAGAACTCTGAAATTTTAATCCTTCCTGATCACAAGAAATGGATTAGTGTGGAGGGTTCAACATGCACATGGCAAAGCTCATTTGGCTTTAGACATGAAATATTCCTAAGCCTCTAAATTTTAAGGCAGGGTATATTTAAAGGGTCAGTATTAGAAAACTGTGTTGCTATATGTGTAGTAGAGAATTTATGTTTATAGAGTTTGCTAGGAGAAATAATGTTTCAACATTATACTTCTGTGACATCAGAAAAAGGCTGGGTTCAGAATTGGCAGAATAAAGAAACTGAGCACAGCTGCTGAATATTCTAATGAATAATTCTCAGGGCCAATTTCTGCAGATCAGGGGGAGAACACAAAGGAGCTGGCAGCAATTTTCTGAGTCACTCTGGTTCTGTCATTACCTTTGCCACCAGCATCCTTTCTCTTTAAAAAATTGCTCAGTGTTCTTGAGACTTCACTGACACTCTCCTTTGAAATACTTCCAGAGCATTTAGAATTCCTGGAATCTTTAAATGAAGCAAGTAGATTAGGCACTTGATCTTGGCTTTAAAAGAACAAGCAAATGTGTTCAGAAGCACATCCATTGTACAGCCTTGATGTTCCAAACAGGAAATTTTTCATGTGCTGCAAGCAGGCACGAGCAAAATGTCACCAGAGTGACACAGAAACTTGATCTAAAAAATGTGATGGCTGTTTAGGAGATGTTTAATGATCCAGAAACACTAAACACTTCATCAATACACACTCATTTACATTAAAAACATCTTCACCCTCTCAAGTTTACAGATAAAAGCAAATATTCATGAGCCCTGCTGGGTCAGGCCATGGCCCTTTTATTCCACTGTAGCAGAAGTGAATGAAAAATAGGAAAAGTGATAGCAGTGAGAATTAGACAGTTGTTAGAAGCATAGATTGGTGAAAATGGGAGCTAAAAATGTCAGTGAAAATTTGATGGCTCATACAGATCACAGTCAGGACCTAAGGAAATTCAAGCAATGCTGTAGGATTGAGCCTGGCCAAGGATTTAAAAATAATCAATCAGAATTCAGAGGAAAAGATAGCTCCAATGAATGGTTTTCTACACCTTTGGGAAGAACCATGATGAGATCCATACAATTTTCATGGGTAAGAGAAAATTGTTTGTGTTTCATTTGCAACTGAAAAGAATCTAAACATGCTAATGTTTTTAAAGCAGGCATTTTCCAATCAAAGATGTTAATGAATGAGTTGCAGAACTTTCAGTTCATTTTACACCAATGATAGTAAGCTTGGGAACCTGTAGAAGGTTATGAGCAATATGAAGTGATAATAAAGTTGAGGATAAATGTCTTTAAACAGATAGATAGTAAGTTTGGATTAGAAATTAGGGAAAAAACTCTTGACTGTGAGGTTGGTGAAGTCCTGGCACAGGTTTCCCAGAGAAGCTGTGGCTGCCCCATCTCTGGGAGTGTTCCAGGCAGGGTTGGAGGGGGCTTGGAGCACCCTGGACTAGTGGAAGGTGTCCCTGCCCATGGAACAAGAGGATCTTCAGGGTTCCTTCCAACCCCAAATATTTTATGATTCTCTGATTTTCCACTCCATTGTTTCTATTTGTCAAACATAGTTATTCTTGCATTCTAGATTCAGCAGAATTTGAACATGACTGTTTCCAAGATCATGCTAGAAAAAAGATTTTGATACCAGCCAAAGTCTTTGTAGGATCAGTGTTTAATAATTAATTTCTGACCCACTGCCAGAGGCAAGGACAAAGCTTCTGTATTCACAAAACCCAGAAAATGAGATTTGCATTATAAAAACAGGTACAGAACTTTCCTCCAAGATTTCCTTTTTAATAGCACCTGGTATAAGGTGCAATAAAACAAGAGTAAGCCTCATTCGTCTTTTATCCTGCAATATTTTTTATTTGTTTTTATAATCTAGGAATTCCATTGATGAAATAATACAGAAAAAAAACCTCAAAGCATCCTAGGACATGTGAGAAATACTTAAAAGATTTACATGTGGCACTGAAAGCATCACCACAAACCTGTCTAACACATACAGAATGTGTTGGACTGCCCACTAATTTAATATACAATACATGAAAAACACTTCTCCCATCATGAGCAAAAATATCTTTGTGAATGAAATATAGATATATTTTAACCACCAAATAAGCCAAAAGCAATCATAGAATCATAGAGTGTTTTGGGTTGGAAGGGACCTTAAAGATCCTCCAGTTCCAGTCCCCTGGTCACTTATGAGGTTTAGTGATCTGTAGTACTCAAGAGGTGTTGACACATAGAGCTGGTGACAAAGAACACAGCAAAATGACACATTTATTATGATAAATACCTAAAGATTAACAACAGAAACCAGAGACTGGAGCTGGTCGCTCTTACTATTTTGTTTTTATCTTAGCATGTGTTGAAGAGGTTAATTGGAGCTTAATTGACAGGACAAATAGACAAGGCAGCATATTTTTGGATGTTTCCTGGGTATCCCAATGGAGTTCTGTTTCCTCTGTTGGCTTGTTCAAATTATTTCAGAGTTATTCAGTTCAAATGGTTGGCCTGACTCTAGTACAAAATATTAAATATAAATGATCATTAAAAAAACCTCAAACTTCTTAAAAAGTCTCAAAGAGTGCCTCAATGCTTCAGATTTTTTGATATTTAAATCTGCCAACTCTGACTGAGCCCTTTAAATAGTGCTAAAATGTACTGATTCAAGGGGGATAAAGCACAGAGACAGAGATTTGTTCCAAAAGCTGGGTTGGGCAATGGGGATGAATGGGAGTGAGAAAAAGGGCTGAGTATTGGCTCTGTCCCCAGCACTGCAGCCAGCACAGCTGGGCTGCTGCAGGCACATCCAGGCAGGAGCAGGGACTCACAGTGCACACACCTCCCCAGGGCTGGGAATGTCTCTTCCCAAGGCTGGGAATTCCTCTATTCCCATCCCTTCTTCAGGGCAGCTGAGACAGCAGAATGGACACAAGGGCTTGGTTTTGATATCTGGCACAGGCCACCAACGTGTTTAAATCCTAAGGGAAGCATAGGAAAAGGAAGGAATTGTGCCTCAAGGGTGTCTCTGTGCACAAATGCTGCATTTTATTCACTTGATTAGGCAAAAAGAAGTGAAGGCTCTGCAAGAATGAGATGCCACAACACGACCACAAGGCCTCTTACCTTGCAAGAGCCTCAGAAATAACAAGGTGGAGGACCAGACTCGAAGCCTCTCCAACTGTTAGAATGCTTTTCCAGGAATTTCAAGTGCTACTTCCTACCTTGTGCCATGGGCTGTGTGTGATGTTAAGACTGACTATGTTAGTAATGTGTTTTTGTAAAATGTTTGTATCTTCCCTGAGCCTTTTTAGGTGGTTCTGGCTCAGGTTGAAGAAGTACACTTTGTTCAAGGCTCTCTTGCCCTCAAAAGTGATCACAGGGTTATGATTTAGGTAAAAATATTTGGTTAAAGTCATCAGACACATTTAATCTTGAAGTGCATTTCACTGGATCCAAAGCCTCGGGCTCCCCTCGCCTGTTGAGGGAGACCCAGTGTGCTGCAGGAATATTTCTTTATTTGTTGAAATGAAATTACCAACAAAAAGGTCAGATGGCTGAGAAGGTGATACCACACTGGGGCTGTGATCCAAATTGGAGGTCACATAAACAGGCACCAAAGCTTTTGGCTGCTGCTGACATCCCAGCATTCATGATCCAAGTTCTGTTTCCCATGTGAATCCTGGCCCAGTCCTGCCCTGTGGGCTCAACTCACAGAGCAAGAATATTTTTGCTACTAAATGTTCCTTATGAAGGAAGTAGAGCCTAATTTCTCACCAGATCATAAATATTATTTAAGGAAGTAAATTCATGATGGCTGATTATAAGCTTTGGAGGTGGTTTTAAGTCTAAAGATGTCCTGCAGTGTGCTCAGGCTGTTCCTACTCAGAACCTTGGCCAAAAGGAGATCAGAAATTACAATTTTGCCAGACATGCAGCCAAATTCTCTAATGCTCCTTGGCTGCCTTTAAAATAAGAAAAGTTCAGCTGATGGAGTGCTAATAAAACATTGTCCTACTGCTAAACCATAAAAAGAATTTAAAGTGGGAATACACACTGAGTGAAATGGTGAAAAGTCAACAGAGGGTGCGGTGACTCTTCTTCAGTTATTTGAAGACTATTTATTCTCTAACTTCTTGAAATAAAAGTGACCTGGGCAAGATGGGGAGTCAGAGGGAAGGGAACAGATGCTGCTGACACGAAGGAACTGGCAACACTTCCATTGTGAAAGAGCAGCAAGGGAAGAGTGGAGCCAAGCAGAGACAGGCAACAGATCCTTAGGAAAAGGAGAAGAGAGAGGAGAATTGCTATTATCTCCCTGCAAACACAGAATCACTGGAAAGGTGGCACCTTGATAAAATAGGAAGAGAATTGTTATTCCCCTCGTTCTCCTCTTCTGAACACTGCCTCTAAAACGTCTGTGTTTTTTCCCTCAGGCTGCATTCTGGTGATGTCAGATCTCACAGAAAAGAAATTTTTTTCTGGAGCAACTGACATAATGACATGAAGTCATGTATTTCATAAAATTCAAAGGAGTGGATGATAGTTTAGGTTGTGCCCTATTTGCAGATACATTCCTTTTAAACTATTTTTCTTTGAAATTTTATGTCCTTTACACAATATGAAATGCAAGTAGGATTCAGCCCAATAATTATAATTCACATTGCATAATAAATGATAAGCAGAGAAATACCAGTTTTAGTTATGTTAAATAAATGTAAATAACATCTGAATCAAGCCCAAATGTAAACATTAATTTTTAACTTTTGTGTTTGGTTTAGGTCATGGGCCAAGCTGAATAACAAAGTAACAATTACATAATGCATTCATTGAAATTTTGACAGAAATATCTCACTTGTACCTGACTAAATATTTGCCTTAAACACTGTAAATATTGTGGGCTTTTTTCATTTCAAGAGTCTGAGGCCTGACCTTTACTGTCAGTTCCATGTTCAAAGCAGCATCATCACATTACAAATCCTGAGGAGAATGAATCTTTCTGTGTTTTTCTTTTTGTCCTCCACCATTATATTGAACACAGAAAACAGACACTGTTTTTGAGCAATATAAAATAGAAGGCATTTGAAATCTGCAAACTTTCTGATTTTTAATTAAATTATAAAAGTATAATACTGAGTGTAAGAGGAGAAGAGTTCAATTAGGAAATGAAAAGCAATCAAGTCAAGAAATCATCTTTCTATAACACTGATCTAGAAACTGAGTTTAATTTCTTACAGTCAAAGAGTACCAAATACCAGTGTAAGACTCTAAAATCCAGCAGTGTGTTCTGGCAGGACCAGCTCTTGGTCAGACATAAACCCCTCACAATGCATGTGGCTGCAGTCCCAATTCCCCCACCCAAGGGAGCCCACATTTCCAAAGTGGGCAAAACGGGGTAAATATTTTTATGCTTTTTAACTAAGTCTGATAATTTCAGAATGTTGAGTCAAGGGTATCTTTTTCAGTGAAGATCCATCAGTTTAATTCCTTTCCACCATTAGAGTTCTTTGCCATACAGACTCACACAGGCTGATAAAGGAGTTCAACTTTGCTGTCTGATACTCTGTGCAGAATAAAGAACTGTCAGATTCCAGCAGGAAGATCTCAGCCTGTCAAAGTCTGGCTTAGATCCTGAGAGCATGGAGAGCTCTCCTGCAGTGCTTCTCTTCCTGCACTGTCCAAAACTACTCCATACTCTGGTGTGATCATCTTCCAAATTAGCTTTCATTTCCTCCCTTCTGGGAAACCAGAAACAATCCCAGTTCCTTTAGAGAGAGAGATGTTGCTCCCTGTGAGCATTGAAAAGCTTGGAGGGTGTAACAGGTTAAAATTATTACTGAAGTGAACTCTGTTTTCTGGCAAAAAACAGAGTAAAGCAGAATGCATCAGTGGATAAATGTGACAGTGATTTAAACCAGTTCCTTGTAACTATTTCTCACTTTTTTTGCTCAAAGACTGTGGGTTTTAAGGGTGAAGGTTTCCTCTGTGATATTTGCATATTGCCCTTTGCAACACTCACCCAATCCCAGTGTATGAAGAGTAGGTGTGAACCTGCCTCTAGTGTGGACCCTCTCACATCCTCTCTGTCAACTGAACAAGAACAAACCTTTCAGAGAAGATCCAAGGAGGAATCTTCTTGCCTGTTGTTGTCTTGGAAAAAATGCACTTCAGCTGACCAGAGATTTTGTTCTGAGGAATGAAAAATCTGACACAGCCCAGAGTCAAAAATGAGTTTAGAATACAAATGTTAATTTAACCTTAACTTTATGCTAATGAGTGCCTACAAATACACACCATTGCCAGAAGTGGATGCATCACTTTCTTGGCATTTTCATGGCCTGAATACTGAATCAGCTCCTGGGTAGCTGGCTCGATAGATTTGATTCATTGCACAAGATGAAGAACTGTGGCCAAGGAAAACTTTTGCAATTCTCACTTTCCCTAGTTGAGGGAGAAAAGGCAGGTAATGATTCTAATTCTAGCTTGAGAGTGCAGGTAGGATAACACAACAGTGATGTCAGTGTAATAGCAGGCAGGCTGCACCTTGGTCTGGCAAAGGAATATTCTAATATATATGTAGTACATATTAAAAATAAGTATTTTATCTATATCACGATTCTATGTTTATTGTTTCATTAATTAAAAAAATATACTTTGGCAAAAAAAAAAGTGCCCTGTGAAATCTGACATTTGTAGCTGGCTGATATTTAAAACCTGTGAAATCCAAAGTACAAGTAATTTCATAAAGACTGGAACCTGTGAGGCCAGGTATCCTTTGGATTTGTGTCATAAATACTTCATTACTCGTAAGACTTCCTTACTTTTTTTCAAATATGGTTAAACCTGACCAATCCTAAGCCACTGCAGAGTCACACAACTAGCTGGTGTCATGAAAACATCAGACACATCTTGTTATTCCTCACTCTTCAAACTCCTGTCTGGGAATTACTCCCGGTAGCCAAAGCCCTTCGTGGAGCTTCCCAAAATACTAAAATGCCTCTGGGGAAGAATTCAGCAGCGCTTCAGAGCTTCTTTCAGGGGCTGCAAGTGCCACCCCATGGCCATCTACAGGATCTACAAAGTGTCCTTCATGCAGCAGCAATGATTCCAGCCCCACAGCACATATTTCACAAGATCTCTCCAAACCTGGGCTCACCACGCTTGAAGGGTTTCTCAGGATCCCTGCTGGTTTTGCCTCCTGCCTTAGTGCATTGTTTCAGATGTTCTGTTTTGGGACTTTCACATAAGCTTAGACTGTTACAGAGAAGAAAAGCTTTATTCTTTTTTTCTGTTGGACTCCTTCAAAGATTAAAGCAAGGACCAAGTGTCTTTATTTGACTGAGACCATATCTTAAACATTTAAGGAAATTTAAGCAGCATGAAAATATAACTATAAAATAACAGAAAATATGCCATAAAATGTGTGATAAGGGATGGCATGCAGGGAAAGAAAAGAACAGTGAATAAGAAAACAGCTTGGGGTGTCATTATTCCAACAGAATGAGAGGCAGGTGCAAGAAAATCAGGCCATTAACTGGGGAACAGGATCCTTTTCTTGTATGCTCATTTAGCATTTAACACCTGTGTAGCACTGGTAGGAAGGACATGGTAACAGCAAAATGATGTTGTGTTCAAATGAATGCAAAAGAAAATTGTTTAAAAAAAGGCTCCTGAAACCACTGAGCCAATCTGTTGCACAGGCAGTAAATACAGGAGCTGCTGGTGTTACTGTGGGATCTTCCAAACCAGTCCTGCACCAGCGCCCCCAGACACTGATGGGGAGCACTGGGGAGAAGGGAGTGTGAAGGGACAATTTTAAAAAAAAAATAGAAAGGGCAAGGTAGGAAAAAGATGAAAAAGAGGAGAAAAAGATGAGAACAGACATTCTGACTATTTACAGTTTACACATAGCTCAGCATTTACTAAGTCCAACAAACTGTGGTTAACACAAAATCCATAATATTGTTTTTCACTGCCACCATGAGATCACTTGTAGGACTTTGTTTTTCTCTTGCCTCTTTATAGGCAGTAAGAGGAGTGTCCATGTTCAGTATTACCAAAAAAAAGTCCCCAAAACAAAACCCAAGCAAGTTATTTTCCTCAGGACACCTTCTACTATCCCAAGTTCCTCCAAGCCCCTTCCAACCTGGCCTGGAGCACTGCCAGGGATGGAGCACCCACAACTTCTCTGGGCTGTGCCAGGGCCTTAGCACCCCCAAGCAAACAAAAGAAAACCCCCAAAAAGAGTCCCAAAACATAATTAACTGAAATACTGCACCTCCGAATGGGAATGCTCTGAAGCCCAGGGAATTTGTTTTGATCTTGGCAGCAGAAATGTTCTGAGCTCAGAACCTGCTGTCCCTCAGGGAGATGCGATTTTGCTTTCGAGATTGAAAAGGTTTTTTTGCTCCCCTCAAGCTCCCAGCTTACATATAAAATAAACTTTCACATGCTGATGGTAAATGCACTTATAAAAGATGAAAAGCACTGTCTTCACTAAAATTGTAATGATACAGTCACAAATATCAAACATGCAAAGGAAAAAATGGATTCACCAGTTCTGTCTCAGAGGTACAGCTCTCTGTGAGCTGCTTAGGACAGGGCTTGTGACAAAGGTCTTGGCTCCATCAGAATCTCAAAAAGACTCTTGTAAGGCAGTTGAATAAATGAGTGCAATCACAAAAATTTCAAAGTTGAG
Organism: Polioptila caerulea; assembly: GCA_013397295.1. Taxonomy (NCBI): domain Eukaryota; kingdom Metazoa; phylum Chordata; class Aves; order Passeriformes; family Certhiidae; genus Polioptila; species Polioptila caerulea. The sequence goes on from VYXF01005075.1 coordinate 223,776, forward strand.
ATTTAGCCAGAAAATGTTGTGACTTACTTGCATGGATGAAATCCATCCTGTGATTGTCCTGACATGCACACGCTGTCCTGTGATACAATGAAATACAATATCTGGATGGGATTTGATTTATTTCTGAAGTCCAAGAGCCACAGAAACACCAACAACAGGGACTTTAGGGGGCTTTAGGCCACCTCTGTCTGGATAAAACTTCTTAATATTCTTCAGTGCCTTGCTGCTTTGCAAAATGTTTCTTTTCTTATAATCATAAAGTTAAGCAGGCCAATTTAATGTTTAGTTGAACTTAGGCACTTACTCTGCTACACTGAAAACTACTTTTTACAGAAATACTTGAAACTTCTTAAATTTCAGCTTCAGAATTTGATTGGGCACTCTAAATATGCATTTTATTTTCATTCCCATGACACAGTTTACTCTGAAGTCTCTGGTAGAGAATCATGATTGAGTTACATGAGCTCAACCCATGTGCAGAAATGCATACAGAGAAGCAGTTAATAGTGTTTTTTCTCCTTTTGCACTAAATTTTTTTCCAGCTCTTTCTGCATGATTTTCTTCTTTTTCTCACTCAGAAAAAAGAATCACAAGCATTACCTCTAACCCATTTCATTTCATTATAACTTTGCTCTCTTGAGTGGAGACAAATAAATTTACTTTATTTTATTCAAGGGCTGCACTCCAAGTTAAGCACCAAATACCAATATCTAATCACATCTTGTTCCTTTTCTCTTTTTGCAGTGTCATATTTTCAAGCTCTTTAAATCCTTCTAAACCAATCTTGGTTTGCAAGTACCTGTATTAATTTCTACAGTCAAACTTGAGAAAAAACTCCCATACTGCCCCCTGAGTCGACAAGATTCCTTAAAGAATTTTTGGTAATCAGTCACCTTAAAAAGAGAACCACCCAAGAAAAGAAGCAGGTTCCCCAGCTTTTCAATTAGTGGAAAGTTTTCTTAAAAAGAATGAGCTGTGAAAGCCAAAATAATTACTGCAGCTATTAAAAATGTTCTCTATCAAAAATGGCTATGTGCTAAGATTACTCATCCAAACCCCTTTGGTTTGGCTTTCATCCCTACAAGGCTGATTTATTAATTTCTCCTTGCCAGAACAGAAAGATCCTTGGCTCAAGAGAGAGTGGCATTAAAAGCAAGCAGAATTCTATTTATAAACAACCTCAAATGCAAGCTGGAAGTACAGGAGTACCTGCAGCTCTAACAAACATCCCTGAACAGGGAAAGAAGGCACACCTGAGGTGGACAAGTTGGGAGTATTCAAGCAGAAAACAGTCCTTGAAACACTGCCAGTCTACATTTGAATCTCCCCTCAACCCAGCGTCAAGGTCGTTCCTACAAAGGTTATGTAAGTGACTTCCAATGCTTTCCCTACAAGAAAGGTTGTGCAGGAACTTAGAATTATCAGACTGCTGCTGTTATGAAGCAATTGGATAGCTTGCTTGTTCTTTTATATTTTCTTTTTAAAATCAAGGACCTTCATATATAGAAAGAAAAGAAAAGGGCAATAAAATATCAGCTTCAGCTCCCACCAAGAGGAGGAAAGGAGAGAGATTTCCTTCCTTGCCAGCTGTCTCTAGATGGAGCCTGTGGAGCTCTGATGCCTCAAAATGCTCCAGATCTTTGTAACAAGTTTGTCTTGTTAAAATTTATTAACTTGGAATCATAAGAAACAGCTTCTAGTTTGAAGTATCTGTGAAAGTGTTCCATGGATTATTTAATAAGTCTTCTTCAAAGTGAGTGTTTCCCACTGTTTCCAATTGTGCCAACAATAATTGTACTACTAAAATAAAATTTTTCTTCATTTCCACTTTGAAATATTTTAAAATTCTGCCTGGAACAACAACAACAACAACAGACAATTGACATAATTTCGATTTTCTGTAAATTACAAATTTGGAGAAAATAATGCTTACAATACATTGGAAAGTTTGTTTGTTGTCTGGATCTTTTTTTTATTTTTCATTTTTTAGAAGTCTGAAAGTGATAGATGATTCCACTGTAACTGGTTATAGTGATCCTAAAATACTGATCCCATACTGATCCACAACTCTGAGCCTCATTTTGATGCATGAGTTTCCAAGCCTTGCTGGTATCCAACCCTGGATCTGTGACATCTCTGGCCCCCTCCACATGCCCCATTAGTGAAGGATTTTCTGTGTGTAGACTTTGTGCTGGCCCTTGATTTTAGATGAATTTGACTTGGAAGTCTTAATCCAGAATTGAGAATTATAAGAAAAAGAAGTCATAAAGTTCTCATTGGAATTACAGGCAACCCTTCCCCTTCAAAAAACATTTAAAAAACCCCCACAAACTCACAGCACTTTGCTGGATTTCTGTTGTTTAAAGGCCCAGAAACTCTTCCAAGCATTTCTCTAATGTGACTATTCACTAAACATGCTATTTCAGTTTTCTGCTCTAGAATGTTATTCTTTCCTCTAGTGGATTTATTTTCTTGCAAGACTGCCCTTTCAAGAATGCATTTTCAGTGTTTTCCTTACCATGAACTGAATTTTCAGTTTCTAGACTGTTCCCCCTAAGAGATTTTTTATTTGATGTTTCATCCAACATTTGCATCTTGCTCAATTCACATTCCAGCTGATAAAAACCCCATTAAGATCCAGAAGCAAGAGTTTACATTAAAACACAGCAGGAAAATGATCTTGTTTGTCTTTCTCCAGACGATAAAGTCTCTATATGTGCACTTAAAAGTATAAAAAAATGCATAAAATTCTTCTTAAGACAACATAGCCCACGTTGTCTGTACTTCTCAATGTGAATATCATTTGAAATGTTCAAATATGCAGTTTCTACAGGCACTTCTGACAAAGAGATGAGGTGACTGAAGCACATTTCTGCTTCCTAGATATTACCTGATCACATATGGCAGGAGCCTGCACCAAGAGTCCTTGGTCACTGTGCCCTCACAAAAAAAAAAAAATCTGTTTGCTCTTGGTCCAAGCACTTTTAGGGGTCCTATTTGTGTAATCAGCACGATTTTCTGGTTCTATTTTATAGATATATGTGCAAAGACTCTTGTTTAGATGCAGTTCCTTTTAGGAGCCCTTTGGTCAAAGCTCCCACCTGAGGTTTGAGGTATTTGATTCAGATTGTAAAACCCAGCAGAACTGAAACTGGAAATGGATCCCCTGCAGCACATGGCGTGTTCAAGAAACTTGGTTGCTGATTTTGCTGAAGAATAGTGAACAGTGACATCATAAATGCAACAATTATAAATTATTTTCTATTTCCATACAAAATATATGGATAGCATTTGGGAGGGTTTTTGTTTTTGTTGTTACAGATGAAGATAGACCAAGAAAAAAATACTAGATTCTCTAAAATCTGCTTAGAAATGCAGTCGTTATTTACATTTCCATTTAAAACTGAGCAGTCTTGATTTACATTTTAATTAAGTGCCCTTTTTACTAAAGGCACTGAAAATTAAAAATAAGTATATGAACAAATCCCACTGATACATATTTTCTGTCCTTTTTGACATGACTTCATCTGTGGGAAGGACTCTGGAGAACACAAAGATGAGCCCTGGGGAGTTTTGACACAAACTTTGGGATGCTCAGGGTTGTGTGTTTTGGATATGACTCCAAATTGTGCAAGCTGGTAGGAAATTTTTGTTAGAAAGAGAGAAAAATGAAACTATTTACACAAATCCTTGGTAGTAATAAGAATGATCATGATAAAAATGCAAGACTGGTTCCACCTTCCTGCTTTTCCTGAGTTCCCCGTGAGGATGACCTCTTGCAAATTCTGCAGAGTATGAAGGGCCTGTGAATGCTTTAAACAGTACAGTTTTAATCTAATATAACACTGCAAATGCTGAGGAGCCTGCAGGCGAACAGGCAGATCATTCAAATGTAAAAACAAATTTGACTGGAGTCTAAACAATGTTGGCCTCTGTTGTGAACTATGGCTTTCTTTTGACATGGAAAGAGAGAATGCATTTTGCCAAGAGGGGATTAGCTTGGAAAGCCTCTGTAAATGATACTGCAATGAAAATAAACAGTTTCACAGCTGGGCATGAGGAACCTCAGAGCTCATGCCTCGTGTCAGGAGTGCTCATTAGCTTTTGGCTGCAGCCCATGTCTTGGCCTGGGGGGGATCATGAGAACTAAATCTCTGATGTCAATCATTATTTCCCTCCACGATGACACTGCAGTTCTTTGCACTGAGGTGCCACTTCTGTTTGTAGTGTCCCTGCTGGTAAAGAGTCATTTCTGCAAATGCTCTGCTCCCTTTACACTTGTACTTTGTCAGCTCTAATTTCTCAGTCTTCCCTTTCTTTGCTTATCATCATGCTCCAATTTCTCTCTCCTTGCTTTTTTTTTAGCAGGTCTGAAGGTTCACAGTGGTTTGGTTCTCCCTTATCAGCATCTCCTGCTCTGACTGCATTTGTTTTGGTATCAGTGTCTCCCTCTGCCTTTTTTCCCACATCCTCTCCCAAGGGAAAATGGACTAAGCTGCAGCAATTCCATCCTTGTTGGGGTGTGAAGAGTCAGGGAATACAGAAAGCCCCACGGTTTTCTGCTAGAAAAACGCATTCACACATTTCTTCTACCTTTGTCTGCCAAATTTTAGATCACAGAGCTCTAACAGGCTCTGGACCAGCTTCCAGTTCAAAGGTTAGCACGAGGGGAAAATAATTTTTCATAGGAGATAATTTGATGTATAAGAGTCTAAGAAAAAGACAGGCTAAAACCTCCTTCTGAAAAAGGAGTTTATGTCTCCAAGTTACACAAGAATAAAAAAAAAACAAAAAACAAACACACAAAAAACCCTAAAACCCAGCAAAAAAACCTCAAATAAAACCAAACCAAAACAACAACAAAAGAAAACAACAACAACAAAAAACTCCCACATGGCAATCCTTTCACATGATATTGAAACAAGAAAAAATCTGCAGGAATAAGAAAAGTAAAAAACCCTTTTTATCAGGAAGTATCTCAGAAAATATTGGGAAATGAACTTCTTATGTATATGCAGAAAACTTCGACATCTAAGCAAATCCAAATAATGTTTCAACCTTCATTTTTATAAATTAAAGTTACAATTTTTCCTTGTTGATGTTCAACAGTTCTATAAGTTATTCGACACATTTATATGCCATATTATTTAAATACCACAAATTGGACAAGTTAGAAGAATAGAAATCCTAAAAAGGACACAAGACTCACCTCCACATTCTTCCTCGGGTTATTTTTCAACCTAAGTAGGTTGAACTTTTTTAGAGCTTCCAGATTTTCAATCCTGGAAATTTCATTGCAATAACAATGAATCTTTTGCTAATTTACACATTTTTGAAGACCATCTATTTTCTGTTTTCTCAGAGGAACTATTACTTTGCAGCACTGAAGACAAAATGTCACTTTTTAAAAATCAAAATGTTAATAATTTGCACAGAAAGTTGTTCCAAGTAATTTGGGATCCGACTCTCTGAGCAGAATTCTGAGAAAGTTTTTCAATCAAGGCAACAAAGCACTAGCAGCTACAGCAATTCAAGATAAATAATAAAGTATTATTTTCTTTTAAGTGTCTTGTATCTAATCAGTTTCCTGCAGAAGGTTTCAATTTAATTTTTTTTTAATATTGTTTCAAATGAGAGAGAAAAAATCCAAAGAGGAGTTCTAAACTACAGAAACTTCTAATAACTAATATTTGGTCCATATATAAAATGGGATTTTTCAATACTGAAGTGGAAAAAGTGTCAGATCCTGATTGCCTTAAACTGTGCCTTCTTCCTTGAACAGAAGAAAGGAGTCCTTGTGAAAGAATATGATTATTGTTGTAAGGTGCTGGAAATTGTATAAATTTGTCCAGAAAGGAAACTCACAATTAACTTCCCATTAATCAGCACAGGAATACACAGCTCCTAGAGAAACAGGTGGGTCTGAAACATTTTGAATACTTTATCCAAGGAAAATGTTACATATATTAAAAACTATATTTGAGGAGTATTTTGTGCATAAAAACTTGGGATAATCTGAGAAAACCAATTCTCTTTTTAGTCCCTCTTGATCAATGTCCTCATAAGACAAACCATTACATCTGTACTGGAAATGCAAATATTATTCTATTTATGTCCATGCTGTAAGAAATGCATTATGCAGTAGAACGTCTCAGTGCCATTACAGCCAATCAAAGGGAGCTGATTAACATCAGATGTGTCTTTTAAAACTTTCTCTGCACTAAAATGTGCAGTGTTTGCAATGTTGGCCCTGTTTAGTACGTAGCAATTAGGTGGCTCTTTTTTCTGCTGCCAAAGAACATTTGCAAAGTATTGCAGGAGTACTTTATACCATGCACCAAAATGCACCTTCCATCTAAAATAAAATGCTTTACAATTATTTTGAAACATTTTTCCAAAAAATAATTTTCAATTATTGCATTGCAGAATCTGTAATTCTAATAGAATTACAATGGGGTTTGCAAAAAAAGAAATTTGAATTTGGTTGGAATACTCCACTGCCTTTTTAACAAAGTTTTTTTTTTTCTTTCTTAGAGTCCAAAGATCCAGAAAAGAATACAGTAAAAGCCTTCTGACTGCCTTCATAAGGAAATGAGAGGAATTGCACTCACTTATCCCTGGACTCAGCTGTATTTACACAAAGCATAAAGATGAAGTAAAAACAAACCAGAAAGAGCTCATAATCCCCCCAAAACCACAATAAAAGATCCTCTGCATGTGTGAAAAAATCTACCAGAATATAACTGAGAGTATAAAAACCTCTGTCAGAATGTTTTGAAGTAATCACAGAGCTGCCATGATTAATCTTTAGAATTAACACTTATTGGCCTGGAGTGGGATTCTTGCAGCAGGTTTTCTTTTCCTTTTGCTCCACTTACACGGTGTATTAACCATTCTACACACAAACTACACCTGAATAAACCTTCCACGATCCCACATTGCTCCAAGCTCCATCCAACCTGGCCTTGGACACTTCCAGGGATGGGGCAGCCACAGCTTCTCCAGGCACCCTGTGCCAAGGCCTCCCCACCCTCACAGGGAAGAATTTCTTCCTAATCTCCAATATAATTTTGCCCTCTGGCAGTTTAAAGCCTTCCCCTCTTGTCCTGTTGCTCCAAACCCTTGTCAAAAGTCCTTCTCCAGCTCTCTTGTAGGTCCTTGAGACACTGAAATGTTATTTAAGATCTCCCTGGAGCTGGGTATGATGGAGGCTGGTGGTTGGGAGATTCTAAACATCCAGAGATTTGTACAATGTAAGCTCTGACCACCTTCATCAGGAAGGCTGAGGAATTGCACCCACTTCTCCTTCCACTGGAGTCAGTAAATAACAAAATAATTCAGAGATAACTGTACTCAAAGCCTGTCTCACATTTCTGGACACATCTTCTCTGTATCTTCATTATCATGACCCGAATTTTTAGTCTCCATGTTCTTCTTCCTCATAGATTTATCACTCCATGTTTTACCCCACATTTGCAGATTGGCACATGCATGTTGCTCTCCCTGGAGCCTTCTGCTCTCCAGGCTGAAGGACTCCAGTTCTTCCAGGCTCTCTCCAAGGCAGCAGTGCTCCAGCCCGAATGGGACAGTGGAAACTGTTTGGATTTTTTAGCTCCTCAGCCCTGCTTGGCCAACAGTTTGACAGCAACACCTTGGAGACCTTTCCCATCCCTTGGCTGGGCTGCAAATTTGAGCTGCAGGGACATCTCCTCTTGCTCTGTTCCTGTGTGGAGTGTGGCTGATAAACTGGGATGTGGAGTGTCAAAAAAAGAGGGTTAGGGAGTTTTCCTCTGTCTTGTGCCATGGGAGGGTGTCCTGTCTGTGGAGCAGGTTATCCCTGGGGGGAAATGGAGATCAGCTGTGCCAAGCTGCAGGAGTTTACTGAAGCTGAAATCAGAGAGAAACGTGAGCCACAGCTAAAATAGGCCATTGTCAAACCAAAAAAGAAATGCTCACTGAGCCATTTACACTGGAATAATTTTATCAATGTGAGATCAATTATAATTAAATCACTGTGTTTTGTTGGGATTTTTTTCCCAACTCATTTTCTTGCAGTAAGATCAGCTGCACATTTCCCAGGGATAGGATTGCTCGGCAGAAAATCGGATCCTCGCTGAAACAAATGTCACCAGAGATGTCTGATTTGTGGGTATGGAGGTTATATTTATTGAAAATTAGAAAGATTTTTATTGAAGTCTTTGCATTAATTTTTAAAAATATTTTTTAGTGGAGAGGGAGAAAACTGCTTAAGTAGTTTCTGCCCTTCTGGCAAGGTGGATCCTCCGTCTGCAGCTCGTTGCTTGTGTTGCTTTTTCCTGTCACAAGATGTCCCTCCAAGTCTACATAAAGCAGAATTTTCCACATTTCTACCTTACAAAGGATGTTTCGGCCTGATCTTGGACTATGCATCTATAGGTGCCTCATTTCCCTTACACAAAGACATATATATATATTTATATTTAAATGTACTGCTTCTTTTAGCAGAGGTCTGTAACAAGTTTACGAGTCCAAATACATTCTCCTGAATTAACATATCATGGCAAATACGTAATAGAACATTTTGAAATTTAAAAAAAAAATAAATATGCTAATCATCTGAAAATTGTGTGTATTTTCTAATTCAATCGTCTACAACAATCATCTGCTCTGAGCTTTCCTCAGAGNGCTAATCATCTGAAAATTGTGTGTATTTTCTAATTCAATCGTCTACAACAATCATCTGCTCTGAGATATCTCTGAGATCATCTGCTTTCCTCAGAGATATTTTTATGTATTTTAAGTGTTCTGTTCCCTTTACACCATCTCCTGCAAGAAGGGATCTTGGCTGGCAAATGCTTTTCTCTTCTTTCTCCTTAACAGCAATTCATTCCTTTTTCCTTTCCTCACTGACAAAGGACCTTAGGGACAACCTTCTGTGTGAATTAGTTTATGCAACAAGGCCAGCTGATACCATTTTGTGACCAGTTTAATATTTTCAAACAGTAATTGAATGAACAAGCATTAAAACTGGACATGGCACCCAAATTCAGAGATTCATTGGTACTATCAGTAGCAAATTGGAGCTGCTTTTGTTTCTGAGTGTCTGAGGGGGTGACTCAGTACTGGCAGTGAGGAAAGCCAAATGATCTAATTTGGGTATAGGGATTTCTGCTTGATTGGAAAGTGCTCCTATCTTACCAGGAGGGAATTCTTGTACAAATCAACACCTTGGCCCTTTCGAGGTAACTGAATCATCTCAGAGTGACCTACTCTGGCAGCCTCAAATCTGAATATCCATCTAATATTCTTAATCTATTTAGCTGCAGCAAACATACAGGGCAGCATTACAATATCAATCATTAACTCAGCTCATTAAAAGCTTGCTAGTCTTACTGTTAGATAATCTTGTGGTGGTTTATAAAGCCATTAAAATGTATATTTGCCTGTTCAGTATTTTTAAAATGTCTGGCAGCAGTTGCTAGGTTTCTCTTTCAATGTAAAGGATTTTCAAACCTATCTCTGACTGAATTAATCACTTGGAGTGTTATCTTTCACCTTCTGCTGCAGCACATTCTGCTCTAATTCTCCTAATGCCTTTTACTATAATTTGAAATCATTTCATAGCAGTGAAAGCAACTGTTTAAGTGCTGATGGTGCTTTGCTGCTGCATATTTACTTTTGGAATTGTCCTTGTACTTTTGCTGACTGCCATGGAAACTTTGGAAACTGATGTTCTCCAGATTCTCATGGATCACTGTGTGTCACAGGTGTGTTTCTGTCTCTGCCTTCTACTGATGTTGATATTTGATGGTTTCACTGACATTGTCATCCTTGCATTTTTTTGTAGAAGGGTCCCCCATCCTTAAAAAAACACTCTTTGTAATTGAAGTGTGGCTTTTTTTCTCCTCCTGCTTTGTATCACTGGGATATTTCTGACTGTGCCATTTATTAATCCAAGTGGTTCTGGAATCATCTCTGCAAACCAGTGTGTGTTTAGATGAAATGTCAGATTAAATGGCAAGAAGCAGTCATGACAGAGCTCATGAAAATGTTTAAGAGAGATTACATTGCAGAAACTGGTCTCTCTGTGCCTTAGCCTTAATAGAACTGTTATCATTTAGCTTTTAGTATCAGGTAAGATATATGAGACAGTTTTTGGACTGGGTGTTTTTTTCCTAATAATTTTAGCAGTAGAAATATTTTGATAGGAAATGTGGCTGTGTCTTATAAGTGTTTAAAATAATAGATTTACAGACTCTGCCTGGGTAATGTCACCCCTTCAGCTGTGATTGGGAGCAGGACAAGCACAGGCAACAGCTGGAAAACCAATTACTTACACTGATGCCTCCATGTGATAAGGCAGAATCCTTACCTCCACAGAGGCTGAGAAAAATATTACAGGAACTGATGCCATGGAATGGCTACCTGAAACAGAGGCTAGACAAAATTAAGAGAATAAAAGTGGATTTTTATTGAAGGCCTTCACTAGGGACACCTTGGGCAGCCAAAAGCCTCTGAGGGGTTACACCCAAGATGGACAATAGTCACAAGTTTCTCATACAGTTATAAGTTTGGTCCATTTACATATCAGGGGTTAATCCTCCAATTACAATTTCAGGTAATGAAGTAATTTACTCCAAGTTTGCCTCCCCAGTTCACTGTTGTTTGCATCTCTGAGGGTCTGGGACAGTGAGGTGTCCTTGAGTTACAGGCCTAGAGAGGAATTGTTTTGTGTGGATAAAATGGGAGAACAAGAACTGACAGGCTATGGAGGTTTGGGGTTATACACTAAAGCAGTACAGGATCTGAAAAATATAAAACTAAATCCAGAGGCATCAAAACAAGACTTTGAGGGTTTGATGCAGGAGTGGTGATGCATTGAGTGTGTTCACCAGAGTCCCATGAGCCATGGGCATGAATGTGGTCAAGGGAGGAGAGCACTTGCTTGGCTTTGGCACTGCCAAAATTAGATATTATTTAGGGAGCACTATGACAGTATCCCAGCCTCATCTTCAAGATTCAATGGGGTAAAAGTGTTTTGTGTCAAGCCTGTCACTTGCCCACAAGGAATGGGGCTGCTTCTCATGTGTCTACAAAAGCACATGGGAAGGCTGAGTTATCTCAGATTACTTTGGGCATGGCTGTTGGAGTCTGTAGGGAGATTAAACCCCACTCCCTGAACAAACCAATACAGCTTCACCAGTGCTTCTAAAAACAATAGGTAAGACATCACTTACAGAATGTTTTGTTATTGCAGTAACTCCTTCAGCCAGCTCTGGGCTGGGTGTCGTGCTCACAGACAGAAATGAGATCAGCATTGATCTATAAATGAGCAGTTGCCTAGTGACTCATGGCCTTGGCATGCTCGCTTTATGCAAACAAAAAATATCACTATGCAGTAATGGATGCATGACTATTTTTTGTTAAGGTCACTGTCCCAGAGCTCACAGCAATTTTTGACACAAATTTTGACAGGGAGAGTAGCTTGAAAATGGAAAATGTTGATGGTAGAAGGGAATTGGTCAGAAAGCATCAGCTAGGTAGGTACAGAGGAATGCTGTTATAAACAGACTGCAAGGGGAAAAGAACATACACACACGAATGATGAATTCAAATGTATGAAAATAAACAGTGTAGAATAAAATCGAGTTTGCAGAGCATGAGTTAATTGTATAAGAAATTGACTTAAAAGCATATCTCGAAATGGGGAAAATAATTTGAATGACTATTGATCAATTTAATAAAGCTATCTAATCATCGTATTGACCATCCAAATGGGAGCATAGGTCCCTGCCAATTAAATCTGCAAATGGCACAGACTTGTTGAGTAGTAAGTAATGAAGTTGCACCCACAAAATTATCTGAATTACCTAATTAAAAGCTGATGGTCCAGCAATATGCACTCCGATAGAGCTAAAAGCTCTGCCACACCAGGTGTGTATGGGCTACAGCTGCACAATTGGGGTATTCCCATCTTGGAATGCTTGGGCTCAGAGGAGGGATAAAGGCCATCCACAGCAAACTGCTCTGCCTGAGCTCCTGCTGTGGTGCTCTGCTTAAATTAACCAATGTGACCCACGGGTTTATCAAGAAGATGGAGACAGAGAAAAGGCCCAAAGGAGGGATTTCCTTGGGTGTGCAGAGCTCATAAAACAACCCCTATGATGGTGTGTTCTTTTATGTTATCTGAGATCCAGAAAAGGAGGCCACAATCTCTGCTGTGAACTGGAAATCAAACCTGATTGTTCACTGCTGACAGACCCTCACTGATGGATGCTGAACTGAATTGGAGCATATAAAAAGCTACAGAAAATGAAAAAGGTGGTAGCAGAGGGCTTCTGAGTATGACAAGGAAAGGTGCAGCAGTGTCCAGCCACTGCAGTTTTAAGTTGGTCAATGTACTGTAAAGTGCATGTGAAGTATTGTCAGCATCAATGGGGTTGTGCTGTGTCAGTGCTGAATCCTCAAGCACCATTAATCTCAGCAGGATCAGCTTAGAAATCAGCCCCTGTGAAACTTCATCCTGGTATTTGGAAGGACAGTCTGGAAAAAAGAAGTCCAAAGTAATGTTTTTCACTAATTCCAGCTTTATCATTCGCTGTAAATTATCAATTATATCCAATGCACTAAACCCTTTTAAGATTACAATTTATATTTTTCAAACCCTATGAATACTAAAATAAATAATTTCTCCAACAGGAGGGGAACAAAATTCTCCAAGCTTTCTAAAGAGGATCTGCAAATAGAGGAATTTGAGTGTGCTTCTCATCTTAGTGGTGAAGAATATAACCAATTTTTATAAAAGAAGAAACTGTTCCTGCACCAGTACTTTGAAAAACATCATTGTCTTTGTCTTTATCCTTTTTTTCTTTCTTTTCATCCAAGGCCTGAACAAGCTTCTCCAGAACAAAAGTAAATCTTCCATGGGACATGGTGTCATTACAGGCTTGTGAATCATAGAATCATGGAATAGTTTGGAAAGGAAGGGTCCTTGAAGACCATCCCATTCCAACTCCCTGCCATGGGCAGGGACACCTTCCACCGTACCAAATTGCTCCAAGTCCCATCCCACCTGGCCTTGGACAATTCCAGGGATGGGGCACCCACAAAAGGCTTGAATTTTGGCCCTCATTTGCAGGCTCTGTGCACTCCTGTAGCTCCACTGAATCCCATGGAATGATGCCAGTTTTGTCCCCACTGAAGGTTGGATTCTGGTCATCTTCTTCCCTGGTTTTGGCTTTATCTGCACACAGGACAGGAAACCCAGCTGTCAGAGTAAGTGTGGAAGAATCATTTCAGTCTTATGAGGCATCCTTATGTAGAATCCTTTACCAGAGCCTGGATACCCTGGGATCAAAACCCCCTGCTCCAGGGTGGCAGGGAGGAGCAAACAAAAGTGGTCAGGAGAGTTCTTGAGCAAATGCTGCAGTCACACTGCAATGGCAGCTACCAGGAAATGTGAAGCTCAAAAAAAGCAGCATCGAATATTTTGTCTACCATTTATGGCAAAAGAATGGTACTTGAGAACAACAAAGAAATGCAGTGAGGAATTCTCACCTGAGGAATTATTTCCCTGCATTCTTCCATGGTGAGCAGCACATCTCTGTCTCTCTGAGGCACGATGGAAATGGAAAACCTGCAGGACTGGGACAAGTGCCCTCAGCTTTCCAGGATGGAATAATACCTTAATAATTCTGTCTGTATGGACAAAAACCTGCCCAAGCCCTATCATCCCATTCTGACAGAAACAATGACAAAAGCACCTGAGATCTGATATTGGCAAATCTTCCTTGAGTTATTTGTATGTTTTAATGAAGAGAACTGCTGATGTGATCTGCAAAACAAGAATAATTTAAATCATTGTTTTGAGCATGTAATGGACTTCTACATAACCATCACAGGAAGTCTTCAAAATAACTTTTTTATTTCTCTTGTGGTTTTTTTGTTTTGGTTTTTTTTTAATTAATATTTTTGGCCTGCATCAGGGAAACAAGGCTAGCAAGCCACTTGGGAAAGCAGCCCTTCACTCCAAGGCAGAATGAACTTTTTCCAAACCATCACCCTGTTCTGTTTCTGTAACCTGCTTTTAAAAGCCTCTGCTAGTGGAAATTCCAAAACCAAAGTCAAATGTCAAATTTTAATCCCAATGAGCAGGGAAAGTTAGTGAATGCAAGACAAAATAGTGGTATTCTCAATAACCCTTTGATATCACATTAACCTGTGGATTTTCTGTAGGAGAGCAAGAACCTGGGAGTTTCAGAGTCTCATCTGACTGTGTCAGTTCTCTGAATTAATTGTGTAAATTCCTTTTCCTTTATGTTGCCCAAGGAATACATTTCTTGTTCAAAGTCATGAGTGGAAGATTGATAGCAGGAAATGGAATGAATTTGCTTTTTTACTTACAATTGTGATAGAGGAGAACCCCCCAATTTAGAGTTTTGAACAGCCTAATTTATCAAAACCCTTCAAAATATAAATATTGAAAACATGCAAAACATAAGGCCATTTTGGAAATAATCTAACAGGAAATTGTATTTAGCTGTCACGAGGTCCCCACTGTGAAATATTTGTAACACAGTCTAAAGAAGTAAAAATTACTAGAAATATTGAATTAATTATCTAAGTTAATACTGTGAATGAGTAAGTTAAGGAAACATCCTGAAGGCTGCTAAACAATGTTATACTTTAGGCAAAGGAAGACTGAGAGATGATCAGCTTGTATTACTATAAAACAACTCTATTTTATAAGGAAGAAATTAAGGCTCTCTCCTTGTGTTATAGTTAATTTGAAAAAAAAAAAAAAAGTGAAGAATTCCAGCCCAGTTCTAAGGACCACAATTGATGTATTTCTTTTGAAAAGGAGCAGCAAAAATGTGTCTTTGATTCCTCTTGTATAGCCATAGGTAAAAATGTTCCAGGACAAAAGGACTATGTGTGAGTTTCTCTTGTGAAGTGACTGACACCTTGATGTGCTGATATTGCCAAGGCAAAGGAGAATTTCGAGAAGCCCAAGTGACTGAGTCCTTCTGAAATGTGGAATGATTCCATCAGGAGAGGTGTCAGCCAGTGGAGCCCTGGGTATCGAGTCCTGACACCTCTCTTCAGTTGCTCTGGGAGAGGGATTATGATTTCAAAAATGTGCCTGAAAGGCTGCACTCACATTTCTGGGAAATTATTTTAGCAGTATAATACACCAGTCTTTCTGAGCATATTATAGGAACTAGATAGTTGGGCTCAGGACACTCCAGCGTTTCATTTTTGGAGTGAAGAAAATGCTTTTCTCTGATGCTTCTGCTGTTAGTGTGACAACTGATGTTGAAAAGTTCATGTACAAACCTTTTCCAGACCTTCATCTTACCACTTCTCTCATTATTTATAAGAAAATACAATAGAAGAGAATGATAGAATAAAATCATTAAAAAGATAGAATATGATGGAGTGATAGAATAAAATAATAAAAAAATAATTGGAAAAGACCTTCAAGATCATCAGGCTCCAGCTCCCAGAAGAGCATATATTGACCACATACACTCACTTTGTGAACTCTTCCAGCAATGGGGGCTCCACCATTTCCAGGATAACCTGTTCCAATGCTCAACCATTCTCCAAGTGAAGAAATTTTTCCTAATATCCAATCTGAACTTCTCTTGGTGCAGCTCGAGACCATTTCCCCTTGTATTATCAAGAATCAGAGCTGGACCTGGATCTTCTGTGCTCTTTTAGATGCAACTGGAAAAAGAGCAGAAACCAAACATCATCACTATCACCACCACCCCCCACCCCCCCCCAAAAAAAAAGGCAAAACAAAGCAAAAAAAGCTTGCAGAAAAAGCAAAACCCACACATGAGGTCCACGTGGCCTGGTGCCAGTCACTATTTGTTCCCAGAGTGGGGTAAGTCGTGGGTGTGTGTCTCAGTGGGGAATTTCCAGCCAGTACAACCAAGAGGAGAATTTCTCTGTTGGAAGAAACACAAATGCTGCCAGCATCAGGTGCCTGGCTTCCTGCAGAAGAAGGGAAATGTGGCTCCCCAGAATGCTGGTTGTAGTACAGCATCATATTCCTGAACACATCTTGGGCCAGCTGCGCTTCAAATTGTTTCTTTCACTGAACTGAAGTCTTCATAAAACCCAGTGGAGCAAGAGTGGCAAAGGCTGGTTTGCTGTGGACAGCAACCCTCACCTGTGAGCACAGAAAGTGCCTTCTGGGGTTACAAGGGACAGCAGGCTTAATGAATTCAGCTGAGGAGACTTTTTCCTTGGTTGTGCTTCCCACAGACCAAATTAATTCCAACAGATGAGTAAAAGATGGAAAGACTTGCTAATTAGCAGCTTTTTTTATGAACCAGTTCTCTACTTCAGAATCTAATTAGCTTTCTAGATAAGGCTTAGGCTGAAGTTTGTTTCTCCAATGCAAGGATTATGTTCCTGTTTTTCCAGTGTTTGAAGAGAAATGCTTTGGATTGATGGATATTTATTTGTATAGTCCTTACTTATATATTTATGAATTTATATAAACTTCTATATAGCACCTAGATGATGAGGGCCCTCTCTCATTACAGCTCTGGGGAATTAAACAGCACAAGAGACAGAGAAGGCAGAGGGAGAACAAAGGATTACAAATTTTTTTCCAGAGTGATGGAGAACAGTTGTGGTTGTGAGACAATAAACTGAGGGAGAACTGAACAGGAGGGGAGCCATAGTGAGAGGAAAAAAGCCAAAAGGAATTCCCAAAATCTATTTGCTTTTCCTTTAGTTTATATTTTGAAGGAAGAAACCAGAAAATACTTAATGGAAAACAAGGATAGTAGCAAATGTGAAATCTAGAGAAAAATATGAAAAAGTAACTCAGCTGTTTAGGTTCAATTGTTTATGAGGATAAGAGAATATCCTGACAAAAGTTCTGTACATTTGGGGGAAAAAGATAAGCATGATAGATAGTTGTGCTGGAACAAATAGAGTCATAGCACTCTGCTGTTTGCAGCCCACCACACTGGATTTACTACCATGAAACATGTAATTTTAAAAATTCAAAGCCATACTGGTGAGTAATTTCTTTTGAACTTCCAGGCTGCAATTGTTAATCGATGTTTGAAAACAATTAAGGAAACCATGAAAGAGGCTGACATGCTAGGCCAGGGCCAAATGTGAACTAAATTTTGCATTAAGCCTGATTGCAGAAACACTCAGGTGTTTAAAAATAACAGGATGCTAAAATATTCTCTGATTTATGACATCAGTGAATAAATCCACAGAGGAAGTTCATGTACTGCACTGCAATGGTGGTAGCAAATAGTAAATAAAGCCTTTTTGACTGTCTAAGCATGTTTGGAAGACCAGCTCTGAGCCTCAAGACTGTAAAAGTCAAGGACTGAGGTGAGTTAATTTGCTACTTGGTGTTGGTGCAGGTCAGCCACAAAGGATACTTTAAAAAAGCCACTCAATACCCCAGCAGCTTCTTGCAGTGTGACAGATCTAGGACTATGCTGCCACAGAGGTAATAAAGACAGACTCAGGAGTCTGCTTTTCCCTTCCAAAACTAGCTCACATTTCTAGGGACACGCTGGAAAAAAATAGAGGAGAAAGAATGAGAAAGATGTTAAATTTGGCGATGATAATGAAACTCTGCATATTGAACTAGGATCAAGGTAGACTGATTCTCTCTTGCCAGGGAAATTTGATTGGTTTTTTAATAGAATGATAAAATGTAATGGAAAGAGGGAATCAAAATTTTCCCTTGTATCTGATGGAATGTGTATTTGAAACATCTCAAGACTTAATTCAGGGGGATTTAGAGGCGGGGCTGGTAATACCTGTGTGAGACCCTGTAATGAAACCAGCTGTGATCAAGTGAAGTCTTCACCTTTCCACTGAAACAATGACATCTCAGATGCCTTCACAGATGTTAGTGAAAATAGAGTGTGGTGCTGCCTCAATCAAATCAGGGACAGAGGGCACAGGAGCGTTCAGACGATGCTGCTCCTGCTGCAGGGCAGGGAATGGCCACGCTGATTTCCCTACCCAGAAACATCAAACACAGCCCCCACTGTCCTGATCTCTTCCACTCAAAGTTATGGCCAAATTAATCTGCCTGCACAACATGTGTCCCTGAGGACTATTTATGAGATTATGGTGTGAGAGAGACAAGTCAGAATTTGGTGATGGGTGGATGGGAAGTGGCAAACTGTGCAACACACTTCTAAATTCTGGTTTGATGATCAAAACACTCCCTTCTCACTGACTGCAGTGATGTTTGGTATTGACAATACTCTTGGAAAACCAATTTGGTCTTCCTGTGTGGTTTTAATGCCTCTAGACTCTCAGTCACCACAGGAGATACCAGAGGTCCAAGTTGGATGGAAGCCAGGCAGAGCAACAACTGTTTTTAACATTAGTTTACACACCATTTTAATCTCTAGAGTTTTGGGGTTTCAATTGCATTCGAAATATGGTTATGTGGGTTAGATCCTATTGCTCCTATTTTGGTTTTTTTCTGTCTGGTGTTTCACCAGGATTGGATGAGATGGATGAAGCTCCTGTTAAGACAGTTGTAACAAACCCAGGCGGCCTCCACACTCCCCAAACCAGCACACGAAAGGATCTCTGCCACAGCAGAGCTGGAGCTCAGGTTCAGAGTTGTGAGAAGAATCAGCAAGCTGGGCATGAGGGAGGGAAGGGGGGGAAGGCTCAGTGAGCTGCAGGGCAAGAGAAATGATGGAGGATGATGATCCTCCTGGAAAGAGGAGGCAGAGAGGGCAGAGTGTCCAAAGGAAGGATCCCCCAAGTAAGGATCAGGGGGGTCAAGTGCTGGCTTTGTCCTGCTCATCTACTCATAAATGATGTGGAAAACAGAGAACAGTGATATGACAAGGACTACAAATTATGTGGAATTAGTGGAATTATGTGTTATTGTAACAACTAAAGCTGTCTGCAAAGAGTTGCACAAAGGACCTCATAAAATCTGAGTAACTGGATCATGAAACTGTAGATATCGAGCTCCACGTTAATAGCTGGAGGAGGAACAGGCACAAGTAGATATGCACCAATGAGCTCCAAATTAGCTGTCACATCTCAAGAAAAATTATCTGAGTCACTGTGGATAATTCAGTGAAAATATCGGGTCCATATTTGGGAGCAATGAAAAAAAAAACCAAGGAAACAGACAAAAATTTAATAACCACTGAAAGGTGAGACCAAAAACCATCACACTGCAGCAGCAAATCCCCAGTGTATCCACACCTTACATTGTGCAAGCAGTTTGACCACTTCTCACTTCCTCATTGACAATTTTTTTTTTTTTTAAGTATAGCCGGAAGAGTCTCAGGGAAGAGAACTGAGAATGATCAGCAGCATGGAATGTTTTCCATACGAGGACAGGCTAAATAGAAGTGCTCCCCTTGGAAAGCAGAGGACTAAATCCCAGAGGTATATAAAATATACAAAATATGCTCCACGTGTGGCATGGAAGATGTAAGTGGGGAACTATAGCCATTATTTCTTACTGTACAAGCACATCATGAAATCATCAGCAGGTCCGGAACAAACAGTCTTTGAGAAGTCTATAATTAAATTGTGGAACTCATTGCTACAGGATGCCATGGAAGCTGAAAGCATAAATGAATTAAAAATGTGATTAGACAAATTTATGGATTCACCTCCATCAAAGGCTGTTAAACAAAAGGATGTGGTTTCAATCTCTGACTCGGGAAATCTTTCAGCAAAGATTGCAGGAAATCTGCATGGATATATTGAGGGAGGAGGGCAGAGGATTTTCAGTCCTTGTGAAAGGGATCATTTTTGCTCCTGATTTCTCCCTGTGCATGTTCTCTAAACAGCTGAAACTGGATTATCTGAGACACAGGATCCTGAACAACCCTTTGGCTTGACTCATTATGACTCTTTATAATTCTTACTTCATTTCATTTCTCCCTTCCCTTTATCTGCCTTCAGTTTTCATGACCAAGCCATTGGATGAACCAAGTCTCTCAGTAGCACAGCTACTGTCTGACCAGAATTCACAGCCCTTTTTGACTTCTGGGGTTGTTGGAGAGTTTACCTGTGCCTTGTCTTGATGCTCAGCATGTGGAAAATCAGGGAGAATTTTCAATTAACTCCTGGGTACATGAGCCATAGAATTAACTTTCCTGGATGCACACTGGAGATGTTTTTGAGGACTCTGCTAGGCAAGACTGGGCAGATATCTGAGGCACACCATGGACTGAAGGCACAGTTCTGATTGCTGGGGATGTCTGTGAGCTGAGCTGGGCTGAAAAAAATCTAATGAATTTCCATTATGTAAAAGAGCACTTAAAAGCATGACTGAAAAAAGGAGTGTAAACGATCTGGCTCTGGAACAGGATGCAAACACCAACCAGGGGGAAAAAAATAGAGCAATCAGGAAATAGAATCTGGAAATTAGTTTTTAAAAATTACTTCTTTTGTAAACTGATACATCTGGGAATTGCTCTGCCTTTCCTCTTCCCCATATTCCTATTCTCGAGGGGAGGCAGAAATGTAAGTAGGTACACAGAAAAGCAGAGGTTAAGGGAGCAGCAGCAGGGAAGTGAGGTGACAGTGAAACATTGAAATGGAAATGAGGGTGGTCAATTTGACCTGCATATACAGGGGCATCCTGTCATGAAGCCTCTTGATTTAACCATGGTAAGAGCACACCTGTGGCACTGCAGCTAGTTTCAGAAAACTGTTAATAACAAAACCAGAACCAATTGCACCGAGTTTAAAACTCACAGCAAAATGAAAGTAGGGAATGACTTTAACAAAGCCATGAATGCATCAGCAAAGAAAACGGAGGAGGGGGAAAAGTTGTTTAAGCTGAAGTACACTGTTGGCACAAGAAAAATGGCTGTAAACTGGCCATGAATAAATTTAGGCTGGAGATTAGAAGAATTTGTCTAGCCTTGAGAGGAGTGAGTTTTTGGAAATGCTTTTTAGCAGAAACAAAAGAGATAGAACACTGTATTTTCAAATGACAGTGAGCAGCTTATATGATATTGTTGCCTAAAATAGAAAAGGACTGTGTCTGGCAAGCCACAAAGTCCCTTATAGCTTTATATTTTAAGCAATTCTGTATTATAAGATGAAAGTAGATTTGAGATCATAAACATTTGAAGGGCAGGGGGAGAATTACTTTCTTGAGGAACTTCTGAGGGTGGTTATGCAATATTTTCTCAAAGGGACTCATGGATGACTCATCATTTGGGCTGCCTAAAATAAGGCTGAATAAAGCAGCAATCCAGGTAATTTCAAGATGTGCCAGCGTGATGTACAAGTCTTAATTGTCACTGTTCATCAGGAGTCATGTCATGGGGCCTCGGTGATTCAAACCCTGGAGCTCAATGGCAAAAGTACAAAACACAGGGAGGAGGATTCTCTGAAAGCTGCTGAAAAGGAGGAGATGGTGGCCAAAAGTTATGAATGTTGGGCTGGGGATTCTTAATTGCTCACCCCAAGTGGTGTTAGGTTTCCTTTTTGTTGGCATGAGCAAGATCTGCATCCTAGAGAGGATCATGCAGGAGGGAACATTTAATGTGGAGGATGCTCATGGACCCTGAGCAACTCGGTCTGGGGGAAGGTGTCACTGCCCATGGCAGGAGAGGATTGGAACCAGATCATCTGCAAGGTCCTTTCCAGTCCTGACAATTCTCTGATTCTATGATTTCAAAAGGAGTTTCAGGACCACCAATTCCACCTGCATGGTTCAAAATGTCATAGAAGAACCTCAGACCCTGAGGTCATGTGGCTTCTGAAACGTTCACAGAACTAAGGCAATAACCATGAAAGTCAGTCCCTGAAAGTTCAGACCTCAGGTATAAGGATTGGCCAGCACAGACTACAAAATTAGCTACTAATTTTAGTTTTATATTTAAACATCTTGTTACTCTCAGAAGATGGCTTGTGGTTTTTTGTTTGTGTTTTTTTAAATATTAAGCTGCCATTTAACTTTGTGTTTCACATTGGGAAAATATGACATTGGAAATGTTCAGAGATCCCCTCTCCTCTTTCTCAGGCACACAGGAGAGTGTTCTGTCATAGAATGACAAACATAGCAGAGGGTTTCTGTTCAGAGCTGCTGGAACTGGGCTTTCCAGACCAGTGGGGAAATGGATGGCATGGAGACTGGAATATGTGGAAAATAGGATGGAAGAGCAGGTCAGGATGGTTTTCTCCTACAAGAAGAGTCACTGGTGCTTGGATTTAGTGCATTTTTGAGATAACCTGGATCCTTTGTAAAATATCACTGTGGCACTAGGACAAAGCATGCTTTAGGTAAATAGTCCTAAGGTAATGACTTCACAGTGGTGTTTTTAGCAAACTAGAACAGATCTTTAACCAGATGCAGATACAAATTCTAACTTCATTGAGTGGCTATTTTAATAGAAAATAAGCCAAACTTAAAGTAGACATGCTTGGGAAATCAAGCTCTCCCAATGAGTTTTCTAATTTTAATTAAAACTGCAGTTTTAATTCTTTGCATTGTAGGGCCCATTTTAATGCATATCAGTACAAGGTTATTTCATTATTCTCAGAGATATCTTTCAATCTACTCCCTTGAGACTTGCATTCCTTGATTAAATAAATATGCTCTGGGAGCATTTATTATCTGACCATGCCCACTTACACATCAGATGCCAGGCAGTTACCCTTTATTCTTAATATACAATCAAATTGATAAAAGCATTGAAATTCTGGGCTCTGTCCAACACTGACAGATGAATAATTAAAGTAAAAAAAGACTTCAAGTTCTCACATTTCTTTTTCATGATCTCACTTGATGCAGCTTTCAATACTGAGAATACCAGAGCTGGATGAAACTCTGACAGCAATACTTTCACCACCAAAAATTTAGGTTCAGAATCATTAATTATTTCCTACTGACTCTGCTAAACTGCTTCAACTGGGAGATGGAAATGCAAATCCAGAATCCAAGCCACTGCTTTGAGACAGTGTCATTCATCTTCCACAGAAGTGATCACATTAACCAAAATTATTTCCAAACTATGTATGTAAAGCAGTGAACATTTAAAAATGCAGGAAAAGCTTCCCCATGTATCCACCATTAATGAGCACAAAGGTAACCAATCTGATAGTTTGATACAGCTGCCAAGTAGAAAATGCTAAGAAAGCTCTGAAAAGTCAGATGAAAAAAAGAATGACAAATAATTCCTCCCTGTTTCCACAAGTCAAGCCTCAAGCAGCATCAAGCAGCTTTTAAGTTTTCAACTCTATATTGAGTCATGTAGTCACTTATGTGTTCATCTCACTTTGATTCATCATCCCTAGCTGGAGAGTCAGACTTGTCAAGATTCTGCCTTTTTTCAGAATCCTCTTTGGGAATATCACAGGAATTCTGTGGCGTGACATGAAGGAAGGGCTCAGTTGTGGCTTCCAGGCTAATTTTGTCCAGAGAGAGCTTGAGAAACCTGTTCCACCAACAGAGACACTGCTGACCTGTACTGTTTCCTTCTAGCATCACAACATTCCTTCCCTTTGGATTTAGCCTTTCTGTCCTGCAAGCCCAGTTATCTCATTGTTTTTTCCCCCCCAGAGCCCATCTCCCTTTTTCTGTGTTGACTGAAGTCCTGGACCTCACAAAGCTCCAACTGCCTGGGGTAGGTGACAGGACTGGGAGGACATGTGGCCTTTCCATCCCTTGAAGGCAGGGGAATCCTTGGGGGAGGGTTGATAAAACTTCCAAGTATAAAGTGCAGAAAATATTTAACCACTTCCACTTGCTTGAATTTTTCTCAACAATTCCCCAAGCTCTGTGAAGGTCAAAACCTCCCTTCCTCCTCCAGCGTCTTTCACTGATTCTGATCTGTCTCTGATTTCTTATCTATTTCTCTGCCGTGTTCAGCAGCAAGGAGTTGATAAGAATTCAGATAAGGAAATTACAATGAATGGGGCGAGTTTTTTGTTTCTTCTTGGACACAAACCCAACAGATTCTGTTTGCCTTACTCTGGGAAACCTCCCCTGTAGTGCTGCTTGTGAGTTGTCACAGAGATGAGCTGTGATCTGCAGTTCTGTTCTCATAATGTTAAAGGCCAAAGGTTTTATGTTGATGCAAACTCTGAACTTTCCAGGGCAGTGGTTCATTTCAGCATTTCAGGCTTTTGAGGAAGATAAGGATTTCCTCACAATCCAGCAGAGGGCCCTGGATCTGATTCCACTTCTTTTTTTTTTTTTTTAGAAAATGATTTATACAATGGAGCTGTTCACAGAAAACCAGTCGAGCCTTGCTTTCAGTTCAGGTTCTGAATTTTTTTGGTAGAAGTTAAGTTACTTTAAGGAAATAACATGGCACAAGTTATAAAAATAAGTAATCAGAAATATTTACTTGTCTACCCACTCCACTGCAAAACAGAGAGAATAAAAAATGAATATTTTAGAAGTTATTTATATCAGGGATTAATCTGCCTGGTTTTGCTTTTTCAGCACTGACATCAGCTAGAATCTGGGGAATGTAGGCTTGTGTTCATTGCAGGCATTTAATTCACAAAATAAAGCCACAGATGAGTAGAGCCAGTGAGAATTTGCAGGTTGTTCTCCCCAGTTTGAATAATGTGATATTCAGAATGCACTACAAAGTGATTTTGAAATGTAAAACATTAATGTTCCCTTTGAAGGGCTGATATCAAGTGCCAAATGATATATCAATTAAACGGAAAACAAATCCCAACCCTGCAAATATTGTACAAAAACAGCTTCTTTGAAGTCAATGGGACTAATTACAAGTGTAAAATAGAGCCTGGTTGTACAGCACTTGTGTTAACTGGAGTTTAATTCCACGAATTTAATAAAAAATAGATCTCAGAACAACTCCAGCTTGGCTTCACACTGACAAAGTGAATTCCTGCCTGGCTCAGCCATCTGTGGGTCTCTGGCATCCAAATCCTGCAGGACAGTGTCTCACACTGCACTGCAGAGCTCCACAATTCCCACCTCAGAGATGGAGTGTGGGCACCAACTGGCAAAGGGTTGTGCTCAGTGTTCCAAAATCCTCTGGTGTCACCCCCAGCCTCCAGCTCCAAAGGGCAGCTGGACACATCCAGAATTTCCTGTTTTGAGATAGAATTGCTGTGCTCAGGCTTGACTGGGCAACAGGCATCAGCCTCTTCCTCAGATAATTTCTTCCCACGAGCAATGCTTAAATTAAAAGTGAGAAATGGGGAGTTCTGAGCCGGATTTTGATTCATGGATTTGCCCCGATGGATGCTGCAAAGCTGTTCTTGGTTCTCATTTGTAAACAAAGCAGGACAATGAGGCCTGTGCTATAAAAATGGAAGGAAAGACAAACACGTAGCTCATTGGGGGGATATAATTCCCAGCTATCAGGGTTACACCAAGGCAGCAATTGCAATGTTCAGTTTTTCCCTATCCTCAGACCACTTAGATTAAAGTTGATCTCTCTCAGGTTGCCTACAGCATCATATCTTCAGATGAACCAATGTCCTGCACATCAATATCCTCAGAGCAGCTCTTGGAAGCACTGCTGATCACCCTCAGGTGACAATTGCTTACAGGTATCTCTGGGCACAGAACATTGCTTTTACCAAGCATGTGTTCCCTTGCACTGCAGTTTTGTCAGTGTTTTCATGTTGCAGCAGTTCTGGGTCCCAGGAATGGAGGTTGTGCTGCTCAGTTACACTAAAAGGAGCAATCTCTTGTGAGTTTTGGAAGGGATTGTAGGTTTTACCCCCATGGGCAAAGTCTCTGGTACCCTCTGTGCCATGACAAATTATAAATGAAAACCATTTGAGTCTCCTCCAGCTCACAGGCTGTAATCTTTAGTGTCCGTGGGTTTCTGGAGATGTGCAAATGGTGCATAATCAATGCTCAGAGCCTGATAAAGGCATGGATCAGCATAAATCAGGGCTCAGAAGCCAACCCCTAATGGACTTGCTGAGGAGCTGTGTAAGTGTACAGAGCACTCTGTGCACAAATACCTTCTGATGTAATGCAAGGGAATGAGAATTCATTAAAAAATCTGTTTCTGCATCTCTGGCTGTACCTTTCAAGTACCAGCCTAACTGTCCTATGATTGACACAATTCTGGCCAGACCTTTATCTCACTTTTTTCCAGCTTCTCCCTAAGAATATTTGTGGATATTTTTATTGTAATCATATTTTTGTTTGCTTTCACTGTTTTACCAGTATCAAACCATTGTCCACATAAACTTCTGGGATGATCTGCTCAGGGCTCACATGGACTGGCTTGTCTCATACTTTCCTTTTAGCTTGATCATTAACATTGCAATTAAATAGCACCAGACCCATTGGTGAGTCTGAACAATTTCCTCAGTGATGGTTTGCCTCTGAAACTGCTCTGCCAGGACTCAGAGAAGGAAGTCCTGTTCCATGCAGCTGGAAATCTCCACAGGACAAATTCTAATGCTTCTTCTTTCAGTATCCCTGGGCTGGGCTCCCAGGATGAGCACTGTAAAAAGAGAAAAAAATTACTGTTCTGAAGATGCTCCTGAGCAGTGCTTGCAGTGCTGAGATCCTGCTGCCACGTGGAGGGTGTTCTTGCAAATGATATCCTCAGATAAGACCATGGATTCAGATTCAGACTCCTGGGCCTCCAGGACAAGGAGTCACTTCAGTAGATGTGTGTTCTAGAGGGGAGTGCAGAGCCTTTCAGACACTTGGCTGGTAAATCCAGCTGCCAAGCACTGCTGAAACTAGGCCAGGACTGGATGTATCTTGGATATTCCACCTACTCACCTGTCTACTCTGCTCAGCTCTCAGTCTCTACAACGAGGTTGGAGCTGGGGAGAAGGGAAAAGTGGCCATGCTCATCAGAGGCCTGTTGGGTTTCCTCCTCTCTGACACCTGACAAACACCCACCCCATAGCTATGCCAGGTTACAGGTTCAATAGTTTTGCTGTTTAAGCTCCTGTCACTGGATTTCCTTGCAGAACCCTCTCTCCAGAGAAGCAGAGGTAATCCTCAGCACTCCTAGAGCTGCTACTGATGTGCAGGGGATGAAGGACAGAGCAGTCAGTCAGGCTTACCCAGGGAAAGCACCACCTTTAATCACATTGCATTACAACTGGAGGGCTGCAGAGGCTGAAAGCTCTCACATGATGTGGGAATTAAAGGGCCAGGCAGGGTCTCTGTGCACTGCTGTGGTGCAGCCAGCAGACCTAAGAGCAGTGAAAGTGAAGGGAGGTTAAATTACACAACACGCAGTAAAGATGCTGCTATTTAGACTCTGGTATTTTTGAAATTGCACTTACTAAAGGTCCAAGTTGAACCAGCCTCCCCATTTTACAGCATGTGGTAAGGGTTGGACTACCCCAGAGGTCATTTTAGAGAGCTGTAGATCTGGACTCAGTACCTGTCTCATCTCTGACTTTGTTCATCGCAGAGGGAAGCTCTCCCTACACAGCTGTTTGTCTGGGAAAGCTGGAAAGGTGTGATCACATCTGCACTTTCTGTCTTTCTTGGGCTTGGCCCATTTTCCTGGCACTGAGATGCTTGTGCCTTCAGAGCAAAGCTGGGTCTAAGATCCTCCAGGCACTCCAGATTCCAAAGCAGTCTGGAATAGGAGCCTGTGGGGGGTCCCAGGAGGGCTGTGGGGAAGGTGGGGAGGTGGATGATGCCTTGAAGCTCAGGAGTTCAGGGCACCTATTTCCAGAAAGACCTGAAACATTGCCACAGTTGTGACAGTGGGAGGAAGAGATGAAAAGGACCTTGGAGAGGCTGCCTGGCCCTGCTTCCTTGTCAGAGCTTGTGGAGATGGAGAGGGAGAAGGTGGAAGACCAAAGACCCAAAGGGCTCCCAGGGAAGTATCTTTGTGGACTGAAAGACAATGAATGGCCTTTGTTGTGGGGAGAGCTACCAGCACCCACAGGTCCCATTTTCTCTCAGGCCTTTTGCCTCTCTGTAGTGACAGTTTTGAGTGGTTTGGCTTGCCCAGGAGAAGCTGTTATTGTCACCAGGTTCCCAGACTTTCTTTGGGTGTTCCAATACCTCTCTATGTAGGGTGGGTGTGTGCCAGATTAACCCCACAGCACTGGGGCTCCTGGAGTTCCTCCCTGTCAGTGTCCAAATGGGGTCTGAGTGCACACTGGAGAAGGGATTCCATGCATGCTGGCCAGCCCAGGGCTGTCACACACTGCCAGAAGTTTGTCTGTGTGAGGGTGAGGCTGTGAGACACGTGGAAAGCACATGGGCTGCAGTGCAGATGTGGTAAACTGAAAAAGAGACTGTAGCTGCTTCAGTGTTGAAGTCTTTTCTGTGGGGTAGGGGAGGTTATTTTACTTATCTTCACTTTCCTCTTTATGTCAAAAGCCTCTTCCCCCCCCCACCCCCCCCACCCCCTTTATCCTATTGCAATTCATTTATTCTAAAACCTCCAGAATAAATCCTCAAGGAAGAGGGGATGATTTTTTTCCATTGCTGAATCCCTTGATACACCCTGCCAGGTCCTGTGCTCTTTGCTGGTAATGTTACATCTGAGACCACAAATCCCCTCGAGGTTCAAAGTCACTTTGTCCTGCCATGGTGCAGCATCCCCAGAACACAAAGGGCTATAATGGAAAGAGAAGCAATTTGTGTGCCTGTGTTTTCAGACTTCATACATTCAGAGGTTTATAATGTCCAAAGGGTAGATTAAGATAGTTAAATACCAATAAGCAGAGATAGATGAGCCCTGTGCAGGTCAGTTTGCTACACAATACAATACAAACTACCAGAAGCTTTTGTAAATGCCATTGAAAATAGAAAGAATTCATTTTTGTTCCTTGTGCAACCTAAACTCACACCTCTCTTAAGCAGGTATTTGATTAAATTTTCATTCAGCCTGATCCTCCTGTGGGAACCTTAAAACCCCCTGTAAATTAACTTCATACAGGGCAGTCCAGGTTGTGCCAAGCTCAAAGTTTTCTCTACAGCATGAAAAATGGACTAATCAAGATTTTTGAGTATTGTCTTGTTGCTGCTGTTGATTTTTTTTTTTTTCTTCTTCACTCATCTTGGCAAACCAAAGCTTTGCTAAAAGAAATGTACATCCCACCCCTGTGATGGTCAGTAGGAGCTCAGGGTGTGCATCCAAGGTTTGAAATCAGACCTCTTGTTTTTCCCTTGCACCATTACATGGTGATGAGCAGAGCTGATTGTATAACATGAGACTGTTCCAGGTTGCCTGAGGACTGTACATGAAATGGTGAAATAAAGTCCTGGGTTGCACTACAGTTGGGATCCCTGAAGCAAATTTTAAAAACTCACCTCTTTTTTTTGCTTTATTTATTTACATACAACTGTAGACTCATTAAGGTTGGAAAAGACCTCCAAGATCTTCAAGTCCAACCTTTGACCAACCAATGCCCTGCCAACTAAACCATGGCACTGAGTGCCACCTCCAGACATTTCTTGAACTTTTCCAGGCTTGGTGACTCCACCACCTCCCTGTGAAGCCCCTTCCAATGCTTGACAACCCTTTCCTTGAAGAAGTTGTTCCTAATGTCCAACCTGAACCTCTCCTGGTACAACTTGAGACCATTTCTTCTTGTCCTGTCCCTTGTTCCCATGGAGCAGAGCCTGAGCCCCATCTGGCTGCTCCACCCTCCTGTCAGGGGCTTGTAGAGAGTGCCAAAGTCCCCCCTGAGCCTCCTTTTCTCCAGGCTGAGCCTCTTCAGCTCCCTCAGCTGCTCCTGATCAGACTTGTGCTCCAGATCCTTCCCCAGCTCCCTTCCTTTCTCTGCACACACTCCAGCCCCTCAAGGTCTTTCTTGTCATGAGGGGCTCAAAACTCACCACAGGATTTGAGATGCAGCCTCCCCAGTGCCCAGCACAGAGGGACAATCACTTCCCTGGTCCTGCTGCCTCACTATTTTTGATACAGACCAGGATGCCATTGGCCTTTCTGACCACCTGGGCACACTGCTGACTCCTGCTCGTCCCCATTCCTATTCAATAAGCAGAGCACAC
The DNA here is from genome assembly GCA_013397295.1 of Polioptila caerulea. Taxonomy (NCBI): domain Eukaryota; kingdom Metazoa; phylum Chordata; class Aves; order Passeriformes; family Certhiidae; genus Polioptila; species Polioptila caerulea. The sequence continues at coordinate 253,705 of VYXF01005075.1, forward strand.
AGTCCACACTCTTTCTTCTCGGTCTTTTACTGTAGCAACACTGCCTTTGTTCATGGCAGCAGCCTCAGACCACGATAACCCCTTTGGTCTGTGGAGATGAATCATTCCTGGCGGCAGTGAGCGCACATTCTGATGATGCTGCGTTATCACAAGACCTTTGTGATGGCCCATTGCTCACACAGCAGAGCTGCCAGGGGCTCAGAGCTCTTACAGGCCTTCTCCTGAGCACTTCACTCCATTGCACACCACACAAAGAGACTCATGGGGCACCCCAGAGAGCGCTGGATGCAAAACAAAACTGGGAAACCCGAACAAGGGTGTGCATTAAGAACTACGCAAAACCAAAACATACTGTATATTATTAATTTCATTATTTATTAATTTCATTAATTTCAATATCAGTCTTGAACCTTGCTGAAATCATAATCAGACATTGCATATGTCAAAAGGAGGAACCACGAATTCAGAAAATTAATCTCCTTTGCTCATGTGGTAAACCCTGGTGGTATGGGATGGGATTGGTCATTACAATCATGATGACTCAAATAATTGCTGCTGATCTGCAGCAAACATGTCCTATCTTGAAATAAAGAAAATCTAATTAGCCTGAGCATGTTCTTGACTGTGAGGGTGGTGCAGAGGGTGGCCAGAGAAGCTGTGGCTGCTCCATCCCTGGCAGTGTTCCAGGCCAGGTTGGATGGGGCTTGGAACAACCTGTTCTAGTGGAAGGTGTCCCTGCCCATGGCAGTGTGCAGTAACTAGATGGTCTATGGTCTCCTAGGTTCCTTTCATCCCAAACCACTCCATGATTCTCAGGCAGCAGCAAGACAGAGTGAGGATAAGGGTGGCAATTCCCTGGGAAGATAACACAAATGGAAATCCTCAAGGCTACTTTTGAGGCTTTTCATCTTGTATTGTGGTCTTACCCTGGATTTCCTCCCCCCTTGTCTGGAAACAGTGGAAACATGTTCAGTTTTCAGATCCAAGCTTGCTGTAGCTGGAGAGGCTCTGAAGCCTGCCCAGGGATGCAGTGACACACAGACCACAGCTGGAGATCCACAGCTGCAGCAGGCAGAGCCAGGTGGGAATGGAATCTTCTGGCTGGGGCAACTACACTCCACTTTGTAGCTTGACCTGTAACATGACAAGAGAGGCCCTTCTACCAGGCAGGGAATTTGTTTCCTTGACCTGTCAGTGCCAGAACTGTGCAACGCAGGAATGATCCCATACCCTTCACCTGAGTCCATTTCCTCATCTGTAAAAGGACAGCAAGGAAACTTGCTCCTAGTTCACCTCAGAAGTGGCACAGATTCTGAGAAAGCACAGATCCTGCCCTGTGCTTTCCCCTTTGCTGTATCTCATGGTGCTGCTGCTCTCACTGACAGCAAAAATCCCTGACATTTCTCGTTGCCTCGGTACACACACATGATTTCTGTGAGGCAGTAAGCAAGCAAATATAATGGCACAAAAAAAAAATAGAAAAAGATAAAAAAGGCACAAAGACACCTGCTCTGAGTTTATTTTGACAAGTGTCAATACGCTGCGATCACGTCTCCAGCGCGGCTGCAAACAGAGAGGAGCCAACTTGGTAAACAAAGCCGGGGGCAGAGTGCGGGTTCCCTCGCTGGGTTAGGGGCCGTCGGGGAGGAGAGAGGAACGGGGCGATTTTGGGGTGGGCTTGCTGAGAGCTCTCTGCCCTCTCGGCCGAGCCCGGCGGTGCGGGAGGAGCCGGCGGCTCTCCCGGCGGGCGCGGTGCCGTGCGCGGCTGCGGCGCCTGCGGGATGCTCGGGAGCGCAGGGATGCGGAGGNGCAGTTAAACGGGGGAGAGCGGCAGCCCGGCTGGCAGATTGCTGCCCTGTGATATGCCAGCCACAGGGTGACGCAAGGGCTGGAAGGCTCCAACTAACAAGCCATTTTCACCTGCGTAATAAGCGCTAGTGGAGATACAGCAGCGGCGGCGGCGGCGGCTCCCGGTCCCCGCAGCCGGCCAGACCCCAGCGCGGCCGCAGCACCAGCCGAGCCCGGCGGCCACCGCAGCCCTCCCGGTGGCCCCCGCTGCATCCCGAGAGCCGGAGATCAGCGGCCGCCTTGCAGGCAGCATGTCAGCCCCGCCGGACCCCCAGGACCTGCTGCTGGCGGGCACTGGGGTGCACTGGGCTGCGGACGGGGCGGACCAGTATGCGGCTGGGGCTCCGCTGCGGGATGGAGATGGGGCTCAGCAGCGGGAACCGCTGGGCTTCGGCTCCGCCAGGGAACACCCGCCCGTTACCATGGCGACTGCATCCCCAGGTAAAAGGCGAGGGGTACCCGGGGATGCTCAACAAAGGGGCCCTTGGCAGCGGCATCTCCCGGTTGTCTCGTTCCTGACGCTTCCTCTGTTTGTCTCCCAGCCTGGCTGCTTGGAAACATTGCTAACGAGTTAGCGAGCGCATGTAGGGAAACAGAAAATAACGAGGAATTGCGGCCTTTGCAAATAGTTATTTTTTGCTGATGTGGGGGAGGGGGGACGCAGGAGCCAGCCAAGTTCCCTAAAGCTCTTTGCAGTTTGTTAGGCACAAGACAACCAGATTTCAGGCAAATGTTGGAAAGGCATTTGATTTCACCTGACTTGGGGTGGATCTGTCGTCATTTGTTGTACACCTGTTCACAACTGGAGGGACAGATCTCAATTGAGTTACTTCAGCTGTCCCCTGTGCACCTGGAATTCCTGCATGGTCCCTTATGTTATTTCAACATGCAGCTTTTAATGGAGTGCCTATTCTGAAGTGTTTGTACATTTTGTGCATGCTTTTGGGACTTGTTCATTTATTTGTGGACTTCTTGCTTGCTGTGCTCTCCACCTTTTGAACATTGAGGTGTGTTCAACTTCAGGTGCATTCCGTTTAGTGTCTGCAGGTTCATTGATTTTCAGTTTATTCTTGGGATGTGTTCAATTTCCCTTGGTTTAGGGTTGCTTTCTTTAGTAGGTGCATTAATAGCAGGTGTATATCTGTTAATGAACCCTAGCAGGCTTCAGCTCCCCATAGCTTCTGGTAGAAATGTTTGGGGGAAAATTACTCTCCTTCTTGGAGACAATTCCCTACTTTCTTTCCCTTTGCTGTCTGGCAGAGAACCCAAACAGCCAGAAACCCCAGCCCTGGGGGAGCTGATGCATCTCATCTCATTTGGGAGTGGATGTTTCCATTATAGAGCCTGAAGCATTAAACTTGTCTTGAGTAAGTTGAGGGTCAGGGCTCGGGACAGGAATCGATCTCTGTTATGCAATGGCTGCAGGAGCATTAGGAGCTGCGTTTTTGGGCTGAGTCCCTCCTAATCCCCTCCAGTCAATCAGCACTAAGAGTAGCTGGCCAGGAACAGCAGAGGCTGTGGCTACGTGTGCTGTTCTGCTGATAGCCACACGCGTGGTGCCGCGGGGTCTGAGTGCGCGTCGGTGCCTGTGCCTGCTCCCCTCACGGATGTTTCCCTGGTGTCTGTCTGTCTGTCTGTCTGCCTGCCTGATGTGACCGAGTCCAGGGGTAGAACGGGATCTAACACCCCTCGGCTGATGTGGGAAATGTTTTGCTGTTTTGTGCTCTGTGCAGGCAGCTCATCTGCTGATGTGCTGCTCATTCGCTGAGCTGAGTGTTGGGTTGTGAAACGTGACTTTCTACTGGAGGCAGAGGCAGCTGGCTGGGAATGTCAGGCTGCTGGAGTGTGTGTGAAGAGGGGCAGGACGGGGGTCTCCAGGTAGGGCTGCCTCAACCATATAATGACACAAAGAAGGGGGGGGAAAGGATCCTGTGAGCTTTTTATCGTTTGCTGGTGGATAAAAATATGGCCATGCTGAATCTTAGCATACAGAACAAAGAGGGGTGGTCTCTTAAACTGTGTAAATCACCATTAAATGGAATCACTGTGAAACTGCTTATAATTAATGAAGGCTTCTTCAGGCTTGACATATCTGTGGGTTTACACTTAGAGAATGCAGAATAGACAGATAGAAAAGAAAAAGAAGAAAGGAGAGTAAAAAGGAAAGAAAGAAGAAAGAAAAACAGATGCAAAGAAAAATTCCAGCTTTTGGAATCCTCTGCAAAGGGGTTTTAGACGTGTTTGTTTGCTTGTGTCAAACTGTGGCAAGCTGGAGGCAAAGTGAGTGATACAGACCTTTCTTTGGTGTTTGCTGGCTGTGGACTGTCAGGCTGTCAAATCAGCAGTACCACAAGAGTAGCAACGTGCTTTAAACATTTCCCATTTTGTTTTCCCTGCTCAATAAAGAGCCGTTGTGTGGCTGTGTGCGTGTCTGGCCGACCATGGCAGACAGAGCAGCATCCCGAGCAGCGCAGCCCTGCGCACGCAGTCTCCCTCTGTTTGTGGCTGCAGCAGCTGTATTTCTGCTCCACGCTACCTAGAGAGCCACGACTCCCGCCCCCTTCACCGGGGGAAGTAAATAATTTCCTTGTTCTCTCTGTGTGACTAAGTATTCATAAGTTTCTGAATAAGAAGACTGTCATATTGTTGAATATCTGAAGCTGTCAAGCTTTTCTGAAAACTCTTTATTTTTCCTGCTCAGAGAGAGATTCCTGCTTGTTCCTGGGCCATAGGAATGGTCCTGGCAGGAGATACACAGCTCCAGATTTTTTACAACGCTGCCATAGTCTGCTGTAAACTCAAACACTCCTGACACAATGGGCCATCTGGGGACGCTTTAGACAAGGAGCAATCCATCCAAACAAGAGTGAACTGGACAGAATAATTTTCAGGTAGCTTCCCAGCACATCCTGTATCTTCCTCCCCACCTGTCAGACCGGTCTTTTTTTTTTTTTTTGTGAAAACCATGGTTATGCCCTCCAAGGCAAGAGCAGGGTTTGGAGTCTAGGAGATTCTCTAAGGGTGAAAATGACTGAAAACAAATGGTGGGAATTTATCACAGGTTGTGCAGACATTTTTCTTATACAACCGAAAAATTTGCAAACTTTCCCTGATCTTGGCTTTTGTTTTAAGTTTGAAAACCAGCCAGGGATTGTTGAAAGGTTCAGGAATATTTTCAAGCTGGCTGTGGGCCCGGCTTTGAGCCAAGCTGGCTTTGTGTCAAAACCTGGTGAGTGGTTTCTGAATGATGAAAAGCAATGGATTTCACTCCCCATTCTTTGGATCAACCAAAATCGGCGGTGATTGAGACTGCAGAAAAAAATTCCCACGAGGAGTGGAAAGCTCAGAGATTTCTCAAGCAAAGTCAGGGCAACAGGGAGCTGCAGATCCCACATCAGCCTCTCCTCTTGCAGGGCTCCAGTGAAGATAAACTCCAGTAGCTTCTGGGCAGGGAAAAGGCTGTTTCTCTTGCTTTTATCCTTGGCCCCTGAATTTTGCTGAAAATGTCTCTCTTCCTCAAATGCAGAGTTTTCTTCCTTCCCCAAAATGAATTTGGTTCAGGGTGAGAGGACGTTGCAGGCAGCTCTTGCAAGGACTGGTGAGGGAAGCAGTCCTGAAGGGCTGGTGAGCAGTTACATGCTGGTGAAGAGAGCCCCATGTCACCCAACACTCCATCTGGTCACAGATTCTGTTATTTTATTTTTATGCAAAAACAGTGATTAAAATCCCCTGACAGGAATTATTTCCAAAACTATTACACAGGCTAACAGGCGTTCCCCAGGATAAATACATATGGTTTCCTCCAGAGAAATGGCAAAATGGAAGAATGGACTGTACCTCCATGCTGGATGTGTTCTTCAGGGAAACATAGCCGGGAAAGGGCAGGAACTCATAGAAATAGTGATTCCTGTGTAAGGATCTGGGAAATTTCATTCAGCCTGGTGCATGGGTGGGTGTCTGCAGGGTGATATAGTCAGTGGTGTTATGCCCCCATGCCTGTGCAGATGATACTGAGAGAGCTGCCAGCTCATGCTCTCTCCAGGCCTTCAGACAGGCCACAGCAGTCAGGACATCCCTGGCAATCCTGGCCTATTCCCAGCTGCCTCCAAAGTCAGGTCACACGTGGGGTCCAGCTGCCCAAAGGAGAGGAGGGCAGTGCCACAGGGATGGCATTAATAACTGGGACACGTCTATGGGGACACAGTGGGATGGTGATTATGGCCTGTGGGAACCCTTCTGGAACAGCATCCAGGGGTTGGTTGGGATCCCCTGGGGTGCCTCAGTGGGAATAACAGCACCCATCTGGTGTGTGCCAGGGACAGAGGGACTCAAAGCTGCTTGGATGAGGCAGATGAGTTGAGGAACAGCCTCTACCTGCTGAGGAGCAGTGGGAGACCAAATCCCAGGAGTGTTTCCTGCTCTGAAAGGTGCAGATATAACACAGAAGACCGTGAGGGATGTTGGCTCACACTGCTCCGTGATGAGGACAACCATGTCAGTGCTTTAAGTAAAGACCTTTTTAAGAGCCCTTCCTAATTCACATGATCTGTAGAGGCTGGGTTTGAAGTTATGTGCTGTGTACACATATGATCTCACCATGAGCTAACCCTCCAACCAAACCCTCTGCCTGCAAGTGAGGTGCTCCTGCCATAAGCCTGAATTTGCATTGATAATGCTTCACCAGTGAACCTCAGTTTATGGTTTCTCTCCAGTTACCAGCAGTTTGCACCTCAGCATGAAAGAGATTTCTGGCAGTCTTCAGGCAGATTGAGAGCCCTGTGGATCACCTGGGTGGAGACAAGTAGGCATGGACATGAATGTCTGCACTGCTTGGGCTTGGCACTGACACTTTTTGGGATGTCAGATCATGGACAGAGGCAGCAGATTCCCCAAGGCTCTTTGTGGCCTTCCCACCCCTTCCAGGTGTTGCTCTGGGAAGATCTCCCTCTCTTCAAGCATCCATGGCAATGTGCTGCTCAAAGCCACCACACTGGAAAGGCCAAGATCCAAACTCTAATTTTTCAAGCTGCTGTAGAAAAGTCTTGCTCTGGTGGAGTCACTGACCTAAGCACGTCAGAGGGGAGCTTCAGCAGGTGTTTGGAAATTCGTCCTGAACTGCCAGGCCATGCTGCTCAGATTGAGCCACCTGAGGCCAGATTAAGTCTTGCTTTGGAGGAGTGTATATTCATACCAATTCTACTATCAACATTTTAGTCCATTCTGATTTAGAGAACAGGATTTAGTTTTTCTCTGCTGTCTAGATTAGCAGCTCAAAACTTCTGATTCTGTGAGTGAAGGGGACAGGGATCTTTTGGTGGAGGTTCTCCTCATCCCCTGGTGTTTTGTTAGTGCAAGCAGATTTTGCAGAGGGACAGAAACAAAGCGGATTTCTTCTTGGATCTTTCTGTTCTTGTAATCCTCATGAAGCTTGATAAAGTAGCCTAAGCCCTCAGTTAGCCATCAAAAAAAAAAAAAATCCTGTTGAAGTACCATCCTTCATTCTCACTTGGGAAAAGTCGGAGCAATGGCTCCTGTTGGGCTTCTCCAGAAATGCTCTGCATTTGTGGTGCTCTCAGAGGTGCCTAAAACTCCTGGTATAAAATCTGTGCAGCAGTGTAGTTCTCAACTCCATACAGATCAAAATGCAGCTGTTTTTTCCCTGTTCCTCACAGGGATGCAGGTAGTTCTGTCTGCTTTTACTGCCACACTGATGAGTTTTCTTCAGCCTTGAGGGCTGCAACTGGGTTGAGGAAGAGGATGAGGCAGATGAAAGAGCAAAGTAGTACCAGGGAGGGTGACTCACCTGCCTTCTTTTAATCTTCATCACTCAGTAATGAAATATTTTATTTATAGGCGAGGAACTGAGGGGGAGAGTTTGGGGAGGAGGAGGATGGTGTGGAGGGGAGAGGATTTGGATGTCCCAGTTACTGCGAGTGAGTAGTTTCATGAGTTGCAGTATTTTCTGGGCTGTGAATCTCCCCTGGGCTGGGTGGTTCATTATCTCTCACTGGTACAAGGGTCCCAGGAGGCACATCTGTCTCCTTTTTTCTTCAGCGCTGGAAACGCCACTCAATGACTTGTCTTATGCCTTATTTTTACCAAAAAACCTGCATCGTGCAGGTATCAGTCTGTCTGGGGACAGCAACCCCAGAAAATGCCTGCATGTTGTCTCTGTTTCAGTCCTCCCAGAAAAGTTTGGCAGATCCCATAGGTCTGTTTGTTGTATCCTCACAGGGAACCCCATGAGGGATCCTGGCCCAGCTTGTGGCCTGGATTGGCCCAGGATGCTCAGACTAAAGTTAGGGTCTGCTTTCAGTCCTGAGGCCTGAGTTGACCCCAAGACCTAATTATTTTGTGCACAAGTGTTTAAGTTCAAAGTTCCTGAAGCAGCCAAGGAGTTGTGCTGCAGGTCCACATCATCAACAGGGAATGGAGTTTTTAAAATGGGTGACTTCTTAGGAATTTCCCTCACTCTCCCTCCTTAGTAAAATGGGCCAAGTATGCACTGAGATTTTTCATTTTTAATGTAGCATTTATGTCCTCATGTCTGTTCTTCATGTGCTGTTCTCTTCTAAATCATGACTGCTTACAATATTCTGGTGGTTCTTGTTCTTCTTGGGTTGTTCATTGTTTGTTTGGGTTTTTTTCAAAAGAGAAGGTGGCCTCCACATAGCAAAGCATGTTTCAAATAATGAAGCATTATTTGTAATTAGTTTTCTAATTTAGGAGGAGCAGTAGAGTTAGCATGATTCAGCACTCAGGAGCACACCTCACATTTAGTGTTCTTGTTTTTTATGACAGCTCTGATTTATAGTCAGTCTATTCCTCCAAGAAACCTCATACCTTCAACAGTGAGAATAAATTCTTGGCACTCACCTGCAAGACAAAAATTGACATAGAGAGCACCTTAATCACCTCTTTCAGTCCTCCTTGTTTCAATGAAGTATTTGAGATACTAATTTTATGGAACATAAGTGCATTCTTAACTGCTATTAAAATTAGGATGGTCTTAAGCATATGCATAAAGGTGAGCATGTTTTGTTTAATTTAGGGATAAATGAGGTAGAAGATATATCATGTATAAATTGGCTTTATTACCCATTAGACCAGACTGCTTCAGGACATTTGCATGTAAAATGGAAGAACCAGCACTTACCCATCTCATTACAGCACTGTGAAAATTAACCTTTAAAGAGATCGAAAACTTAGAATGAAAATCATAATCAAGTTGCTGCAGTTTATTTTGATCTATCGTGTGCATCTAGGTGAGAACAAAAATTGTTAGAAATGACTACATCCTTCATAAGCCTGTCACTTTCAAATATTGAGGTGTCACCTCATAAACACTGGCTTTGTACTTTAATATTTCTCAAGAGCAGGCTTTGCCATCTCTATTTAAATAACAGCCAGTAAAAGAGTTATTTGCATATTTCTCTCACTGCTGTTTATGAGTCGCCTGCCCTTGATAGAGCCTCCTGCTGTCACAAGATCTGGTATGAGAAAAGGTAGCTGGCTCTCCAGAGGTGATCTCAACACATTTGCCTTCACCAGCTGCAGCATTCCCCACGTGTGCCCCGAGCTCCTGTCCTGGATGCAGGGCTGCAGGGGGTGTGTGCTTGGGTGCAGCAGCTGATGGAGCAGGGAAGGTGCTTTCTGCACTGGGGTGACTGCAGACCTGCAGAGTTATGTCAGCTCGAGGCTTTTCTGTGCCATTCAGGACACAAGTTGTGTCTTATTTCTCAACAGCGCTGAGTCTATTAACTGCAGCTGATTCATTGCTGGTAGCTTTAGAGACGTGGAAGGGACTTTTTAATGTCTTCATGTCTGTTCTTCATGTGCTATTCTCTTACTTCTAAATCAGAACTGCTTACAGCGTTCTGGGGGTTCTTGTTTTTCTTGGGTTGTTCATTCTTTGTTTGTTTTTTTTCCAAAAGAGAAGGTGGCCTCCACATAGCAAAGCATGTTTCAAACAATGAAGCATTATTTGTAATTAGTTTTCTAATTTAGGCGAAGCTGTAGAGTTGGCATGATTCAGCACTCAAGAGCACACCTCACATTTAGGGTTCTTGTTTTTCTTAGTTTTTTTACTGTGGCCAATAAAAAGCAATTGCATGGGGCAGCCTTGTCAGTCTGCAAACTTTCCTGCTTCAAGTCCCTCAGGATCTTGTGCTTCTCATCTCTGAGGGTTTTTTTTCTGTCCAGACTATCAGTCCATGTCTTGGGTGCACATGTGGGTGCCCCTGGGTGAGCCCTGTGGCTGAGAAGGAGGAAACACCAAGTCTGGCCAGGGCTTTGTATCCCAAACACAGCCCTGGGTACCATCCCTCACCCCATCGGAGCACCCGTGGACGTTTCAAAGCCCCAAATGCAGAAGTTACAGATCCAAATGACATCCCCAGCTTTCCCTGCACTGCATTAGTCACTGGCTGCACGATCAAACAGAAATCCTCACCCTGGGCAGGCTCTGCAGCACAGCTGTGCAGAGAAGGGCTGCAGACAGCCTGAGCCACCTGAGTTCGTGCTGCTGTTCTCCTGCTGAGCCTGGGCCCTCCACACGGCTCCCAAAACACTCAGGGGCACCTGGGAAGGAGCTGCTGGAGGCACAGGCTGCATTTAAGGGTTGGGATCAGCAGGAGACTTCTGCCATTCACAGGCCTAAGCCATCCCCTAAGCAGGGCTCTGCCCTCCCCCCAAACATCATTTTGCATCTCAGGAAGGTGGGGACTCCCTGACAGGTTTTGGTGCACACATAACCAGCAGGGCAGTTCTGCTTGGAAATTATTGTACTGCCAAGTTCCTGGGCAGGCCAAAGGGTTGGATCCTGAGCACAGCCCTAAAGTTGCTCTAAATCTGCCCCCACTGTTCAAGTGTTCACCTGTATCCAGGTCAGCTGCATCCCTCTCCCTGTGTGAGGCACCGAGGCCACGGCAGGGCTGGGAGGTGAAAACCTGCAGCCAGCAGAGCTGGGGATCAGTGTCTCCTGTCTGCTCTGATTGTGGAGCAGCATTCCATGTGCTTTGTAGGAGGGGGAATGAGGTTTCACAGTTACCAGCTCTCCACTGGCTCCTGAGGCACGGAGGGCTCTGAATTCCAATCAGTCTTCACTGGGTCTTTCCCCTGATGTCCTTAATGCAGGGGCAGAAGAGATGCACTCGCTGCTCATGTGCATAGGAGATGTTTTGCATTTCATGGTATTTTCCTTGCTGTTGGCTTCAGCACTAAAGCACGATGCAACACGCTGGGAGGGAAAAGTGCCCTTCAGCTGAGCGGGGAGCTGAGCAGCTCGGTGCAGGTGTGGCTGTGTGATAGCAGCAGCACTCGTTTGGTATTTGCAGACTGATTTCAGCAAAACGGGAAGAGCCTTCACCCGCTCCTTATAAAAGTTACAAAATTGTGTACTGCAGTTTTTTTTCATCTTCTGCTTGGTGCTCATCTCTAAGGATGTAGCATGTTTGTCAGTTTGCTGGGCTGGGTTTTTTTTGGTGTTTTTTTTTTCCTTTTATTACAAAGGTTTATAGCTTTGGTAAACATCATTGAGCAAATGCTCTAAACAGCAATATTGCTGTGCACTAAATTTTAATTGAGACAGTTGCCTTTGATGTAGGGCTAACCTAAAGCTGAGGCTGATTCCTCTCTTTTGCAGCTTTTGCAGTTCTTTAAAAAAAGACGTAATGCAGCATTTATGTAGTTGCTGATTTCTCTACTGCTCTAGCAAATTGTCACTGGAGTGGAATGTAGAATTGATTCCTCGGAATTTTCTACTTGTCCTGAAATGCTCTGTTTACAATTTGTGATTCTCAGAGCGTCATTAGTTTGTAGGAAAGGTGTCGGGCCCAAAGGTGACACCCCAAGATGATGTGTGAGAGTTAAAATCTCAGAGGAGTCACCTCCTCTGAACACATTGTTTATGGGATAAAATAAAATAAAATAAAATAAAATAAAATAAAATAAAATAAAATAAAATAAAATAGGTTTGGAGTCTCTGGGCAGAAGCTCTGTTTATCACTTTAACTAAGAAGTCCTTATAGCAAATTGGCTGGTGAGTGGCAGCTTTGTTGTTTGCAAGAGAGGATTTTTGTAGGTTCTTACTGTTTTAGGTGGTATTTATTTTTTTTAAGTAAAGAGTTCAGTGTGTGCTTAATGAGGGTACGTTGCACACAGGACTGAAAAGTCAAACAAGCAATTAATTGATTGCATGGACAGATGTGGAGTCATTAAGTAAAACCTGGATTACTTTTATATGGATGAAATAGGAACTCTGCCTATGAAAAAGCATACCTAACTCTGCTGCCAGAAGAAGGGACTAAATTTCCTGAAATTTATTTTTTTTTAGAAATTTGTCATCAGACAAAAAAACCCTTTCCACAAGAGATATATAGATTAAAATAGTATTAACAAAAATAGTGGAATCTTAGAAATATATTTTCAAATTATTCTCAGATCAGTTCAATTCATGTTTCACCTTATTTGGCTGGTAGCAATATTTAGAAAAGTACTTTTGTTTTTTTAGGAAGACATTTATTCCAAATATACATAAATTCCATTTCAAAAGCACTAATTCCAGCCTGTAAAATTCTTTATTCTATTTTAGAATTGCCATGTCATGTACATTTTTTCTGTTGTGTGTTTTGTTGTTTTTTTGTTTGTTTTCCCCTACCCTAAAAAAATACTGCTGGAGATTATGGAGGATTATCTCAGCAGTTATCATAGTAAAAGCCAGTTGTTATTTTGGGAATATTTTTTTTTTTCCTCAAAGTCCTTTTGACACAAGACTTTATAATTTGGTGCTGTGTAGTAGAAGTTCAGGTCAGAGCTGAGGAGACAGGCCTGGGGATTAATTCTCAGTGAAATATTTGCAATCTCCTTCCACTCTGAACGTGCTAAGCAGACCATATATAATCCCTGGAATATTTGGTAGATCTGCCAGGCCTTGAAGATGGCATTTGTAATATTTGTCTAGCTACATGTATTTTTAGATGCTTGTCCCTCCCTGTGCCATCCAAACTCGATTCAAAAGTGAGGAGAGGCGGCTGAACAAAGACTGAGAAGTAAATGTACTGTTCCCAGGAGGAGATTTTAGAGTTTGGGCTTCTTTTTTTCCCCCTCTCTCTGCTGTTGCTTTTTAATGAATCGTTCTTCTAACCTACTTTAAATTGAGCTTCTAGCATGCTGGATGTTTTGCAGATGAATCATACTGTGCAATGCACTTATGCATATCTGCTGTGCAAGTACATTGTCAGCTTGTATTTGATAACCTACCAGCAAGCAGGATCTTTTTTTATGGAGGCTTAGGATGCTAACGTCGTTCTCTAAGTGAGAATAATGCAACCACTGTTAATAAATCAGCCTGGGTCTGGGGATGTCTCACCACTTTCACTGCATCCTTGATTAGCATTATCCTCAGAGGTATAAATTAAAGAGGAAAATATATAATCTGGGAAGCTTTCCAGCATCATCTTTGAAAATGAGAGCTCAGTGCTTTGCTGGGATTTCTTTGGTGGAGGAATGCTAATAGCAATGCTGAAGTTGTGCCCTGATTGCACCCTAAAGAATTGGAAGACACACAGAATAGCTTATTTTTTTTTTTTCTTTGTCATCAGGATAATTTCTGATGTGATCTGCACTGGGTGAACAATTTCCTACAAGGTTCTGTGAATTGATCCCAGAAGTGCAGCTTCAGTCACTCTGTTTTCTACTACTTGTTCCCTTTGTCTGACATCTGCATAAAATCTGGTGCATGTTTTCCCACCTCAGCCTGCAGACAACTGCCTGCAGCTGTGAGAGAGTGGACACAGTCCCTCTGAGGCACTGGCCAAAGCTGAGCTTCAGCAAAAAAGATTTCAGGAATTTCTTCTGACTGTTCCTACAAGGTGTCATCACAGCTGGATGGTAACTCCTGACACCTCCCTCCCCACCAAGTGAAGAAAACCGTGCTGCAGAATGTGCTGATTTGCAAAAAAAAAATAAAAAAATAAAAAAAATTCACAGGGAGGGTTTGATTTTTGCAATGTTCCAGCTGTGCTAAATGAGCAGAAAGGGGAGTTTTCAGCATATCAGCAACATCTTGGAAATGGAAATGCCACATCTTCCAGCACTTTCTGAGTAAGTTTTCCCCTTCCCTGCCCATAATCCACTCGGGTCTTTGGCATTGACTGGAACTAGGATTTTGGCATGACTTGTCCCCGGAGTCTTGCTGTATAATGTCTGTGTTTCTGTTTGCTTTCCCTCAGCCAGCTCTCTGCCAGCATCTCCCTTTGCTTTCCAAGAGATGGCAAGAGGCACAGAATGCAAGACAAAGCTGTTGTTCCTCAGGTTGCCTCCTGGGGAGGTGTGAGATACCTTCATTACTGCTTTCTTGATGGAAGATCTGATCCACAGGAAGGTGGAGGGTCTTACAGACAGCCCCCAGGGGCTGCATTTGAACCTGATCTGGATCTGATGAGGCCCAGGCAGTGCCAGGCTTCTCCAAAGAGGTTTTGGCTTCATCATCAGTGACTCAGTTTACAAGGCCTCTCAGGATGAGACTCCAAAAAGTCATTCCTCTCCCCTGAAAAAATGTGGGGCAGTTATTTTTACTTAGCTCCTGAAGATAGTTAATTTTTTTGCTGCATGTTATCACTTTTAAATTAATATTGAGGATCATTACTTATGTTTTACAAAGGCATTCACCCTTCCAGCTCAACTAAATAGAGGGAATACCATGGTTTTATTTGTCAGCTCTACTGACATTGGTAGATTTGCTGAAGCAAGGTGTTTCAACATTTCCAGACATTTTTCCTGTGGAGCTTTCTCTTCCATAGAATGGTTTTCTGTTTCCCCTTGATTTGAGATGAAAAGAAAATTGAAAATAATATGAAATTTCCCCACAGGACAGAATTTCTTTTGCAATAGCTCAGCTTCTAGGTAATGTCAGGAATAACACAAACCACTGTGATCAGTGTGCTTAATTTCAGCTCTGCATTTGTGACTTATTCCTTGACATTTCTGTCTGAAGAGTAACGACATAAACACACTTTACTCTCAGCTTAAAAACACCCATTAAAACTGAGAGCTACTGCAACAGCAAGTAGGGTTTGTGAGCATCTATTTAATGCAGTCAACAGGGTTGTGACCTTGGTTCTCTGTCACTGGAAATGAAATTACCTCCTGGTCCAGCCCATCTCATCGCTGCCAAGCTGTAACACCAAGCAGGTAATTTTCTCTTTATGGCAGATGACTTTGCCAGCACTGTGGTGAAGAAGGCATGAAGTGTTCCCCAGGCCAGCAGCTGCCCAGGGTCCTTGGATTTAAATAATAATCATAGAATCACTAATCATAGAATGGGTTGGGTTGGGTCTTAAAGACCACCCAGTTCCAGCCTCCTTGCTGTGGCAGGGTCAGCTCCCACTATCCCAGCTTGCTCCAAGCCCTGTCCAACCTGGCCTGGAACACTGCCAGGGACCCAGGGGCAGCCACAGCTTCTGTGGGCAACCTGTGCCAGGGCCTCACCTCCCTCACAGCCAAGAATTTCTTCATGATATCCAACCTAAACCTGCCCTCCTTCAGCTGAAGGCCATTCTCCCTTGTCCTATCACTGTCTACCCTTCTCCAGAGTCCCTCTCCAGCTCTCTTGGAGCTCTCTCTTCCCTTTATGCACTGGAAGGGGCTCTAAGATCTCTCTGGAGCCTTCTTTTCTGCAGTCTGAGCAGCCCCAGCTGTCTCAGCCTGTCTTTATAGATTTATTCCAGACCTGTGGCAGCTCTCTGCTGGACTCATCCCAACAGGTCAACATCATTACATTGTGCTCTTTCTTTACTCGCTTCAAAATGTGACTTGCCTGTGGATGCCAAGCAAGGGAAGGAAAGGGAGGGAAGACAGCAAATGAAACTCTTTCTTCTTAGTCTCCATACAAGACTTTCCTTTTGGAAAAGCCCTCCCCTTCTCACGCTGTGTGAGCAGGAAAGCAATGCAAGGGAAGCCTTTAGAAACCATCAGGTTCCCATTCCTGACCCTGAACTTGGAGTTGCAATAACTGGTCCCTCAAATTTGCTGTGCTGCTTGTTTTAGCTTTTCAGGGAAAAAGTTATGGTCTCTTCCAGAAGTTTTCAACCAATTTCAGACCCATTCAGCTGGATGGCAGCAACTGCTAGAGCAGACAAAATCCAAATCTTACCAGGAGTCTTCCGCTCCTGCTGGCTTCCAGCACCAGGTGTCCCAGGCTTTTGTAATTTTAGAAACAAAGAGCCAGATGTGAGCAAAAACCATGTTGAGCAAATAATCTGCAGAATTGCTCGCTCAGATTTCTGGTTACAACTGCCCTGCTGTGCCAGGCACAAGCCAGTTTCTGAGAAGATTAAATAAAGAAGCTGGTTTCTAACCTTGTCCAACATAAAATCCAGAGGGAAAGGGGTGTTTGCTTCTGGTGCTTGGTCAAACTGGCAGGAGAAATGAGCTACACTAAAAATCAAGCAGTAGGGTAAAATTGTGTAAATTATCCAGGAGTGTCAGTCCAGGGAGGAGAGGAAGTCACCATGGAGGGGAAAATGGAGAGCAAGAAAAGAAATCTCAACTACTCTCAAGGGTTTGGATTTCTCAAGCAATGGATTTGTCACCAGCTTATGAAGGGATGTAGTGATGGGGGTTAAGCTTATAAATTCAGCATATTCCTTTTGTTCCACATCTCCTGTGCTCACAAGATCCGGAGGCAATGTTTGCCTGCAAAACCATCTCCCTCCTCCCTTTGTTCAGTTGGAGCAATTAACATAATTGCATTTTTAAAAAGCTTTTGAGTGCGTTTTTGTTTCTCAGTTATTTCTTTCAGTCAATTGAAAGGGCATGAAATCCCCATTCTTCGAAGCAGAGACAGACCTGTTGAGCTTTTCACCATGTGAGTAGTGCCTGGAGGAGTGCTGTCCTACAGCAGGACCTGCCTCGTGTGCTGGGTTCACTCTCCAGACCCTTGGGGGCTGGCTGAGCTCTCCCAGCTCCTACATCTAGCACTGGGGAACTACAAGGAAGAGCATGAAAAAGCAGAATGATCTTGGCCACTTGTATAAACATTTGGAATAACCAGGAGGAAGTTTTGCAGGAACAGGTGCCTCAGCAGGAAGAGCCACCTTCTTCAACATGGGATGGGAAACCCCAGATGAATCCATCAGAGGAGAACTGGGCTGCTGAGGGTCACAAGCCAAACCTAAACCACCATAGACTGCAAATCTTGGGCTGTTTTGCTGGTGCTAAGCAGCAGAGGCCAGGCTGAGATGTGTTTTTTATGTGCAAGATGCAATAAATGGCCTGGGGATGAGTGTGGTGTCCAGTCTGGAGCACAACACCTCAGGAGCAATGCAGAAAACCAGAGGGGTGTGACCAGAGTGATCAGAGGTCAGGGAAATAAAACATAGGAGGGAAGACTGAAGGAACCAGGCATGTTAAAGCTAAAAGTGAGAATCGCTGGGGGGCAGAACAAGAGAAGTTTCTAAATGCTCTGAGTTCATGAAATCCCCAGCAAAGAACCTGAGTCAACCAGGAATGGGTGTGGCTTCAGCTGTAACATTCAGATTAAATATTTGGAAAAACCCTTTGGAGAATGTGGACCTGTGGGACAGGGAAAAACAGGCTACTATGTGGGTGGTGGCTGCAGCTCAGGTGCTGGAGTGGGCAGTGCAGAGGGACATCACCCAGATGGCAAAAAAAGTGATGCTGCTGCCTGGGGCCAGCAATGGAATTGGGTCTTTCAGTTTTTTCAGGTCTTTCTGGCCCTATTTTTGGTGAATCTATAGGCTGAGGTGAGGGATGGCAGCAGAAAATAAATTAATTTTTTCCTTTCCCATCTTAGTTTGATTCCTGCCTGGTACAAACCAGCAGCTTGTCTTCCTCTTTGAAAATGTGCATCAACCACAAGTCACAGAAAAGTAGGAATGGCTGACA
Organism: Polioptila caerulea; assembly: GCA_013397295.1. Taxonomy (NCBI): domain Eukaryota; kingdom Metazoa; phylum Chordata; class Aves; order Passeriformes; family Certhiidae; genus Polioptila; species Polioptila caerulea. The sequence continues at coordinate 271,459 of VYXF01005075.1, forward strand.
TTTTTATGTTTCAGTGTCTTTTTATGGTAATTATTTAATTTTTAAAGAAAAATAGTTTTATGTGTGTTTTGCAGGGAAAGCCTGGCTTTCCTTAGGGGATGTGAGTGAATTGACTCCTCCAGACAAATCTCAATTTAGCATTCAATAAGCTGGACAAACAGCAAACTTCAGCACCAAATAATAACAAGGATTTTTAATAAATGCAGGCTTGGCAGAGAGAAATTATAGATGATAAAGTGTGAAGTGATAGCTGGATACCGAGAGCATAATGCCTGCATCTGAGGAAAGGGGAAATGGAAAAAGATGCAGCAACTACAGTCTTACAAAACTGATTTAATTAGTATTGTTGCAAGCATGAAGGGAAAATGGGAAAAGTGCATTTGTAAGTGTGGACTGTGAAGACAAACTTGATACTTTGCCTCAGTAAGAGATTAATCGTTTTCTGACTGGGTTACAGCGAAGTTTAAATCCCAGTACTGCTTGGAGCACTTCTGCTGGGGAGTCAGGCTGAGAGATTTGGGATTGTTCAATCTGGAGAAGACTCCAGGGTGATCTCATGGGGACCTTCCAGTACTTAATGAGAGCTTATATAAAAGAGGGACTGTGACTTTTACATGGGCAGATAGTGATAGGACAAGGGAGAATGGCTTTAAACTAAAAGAGGGAGATTCAGAGTAGATACTGAGAAGAAATTCTTCGCTGTGAAGAGATTAGACCCTGGCACAGGTTGTCTGTGTCTGCCCCATCCCTGGAAGTGTCCAAGGACAGGATGGATTTGGCTTGGAGCAACCTGGGATAGTGAAAGGTGTCCCTTATGTACCTGGGACAAAGCAGTGAAAGCAATAAGAGTGACATCAGCGAAAAAGACTTGAAATGTTTAATACTTAACACTTAGTTCCAATGATTTTGATTTGGTTTGAAACAGTCTTAATTTAAAAAAAAAAAAAAAGCAAGAAAAAAATATCCAGTTTTATAGAAATTAATTTTTCAAGCCAATTCTCTTAAGTAAAATTTTCTGTGTTTCTCAAAGGGTGAGGAAATAATCAATGAATATTGTTTGGAGAAATGTAGCACCTCTTCCCAACTGTGCTAATATTGGTGAGAAAACAGCATTTCCTCAGACCAACTTGTGAGTCAAATTTGGAAATTATTCCCCTTAGATTTGGGCTCTATGTGCTGCTCATGAATATTAGGAGTGTGAGCTGTGCTGCTTAATTGTAGATTTTTGTATGAGTCACATGATTATTTAACGAGGATCCTTGATTGGAGACATGAGCAAACACATCTCTTATACACCCTTGATTGTGCCAATTTCAGGGCTCATTTTCTCTCGATGCTGATACATAACACATTTGTCATTGGCCTTGGCAAACATTTCTTTGCCAGAAAAAAAAAATCATTTCCCAAGTATCAACAAAAGATGATGCATGGATTTAGCAAATATAAAGTGTGTAACAGAACAGTAGAGTCATAGATTCATGGAATCATTTAGATTGGAAAAGACTTTTAAGATCACTGAGCCAAACTGTTCCTCCAGCACTGCTAAGGCCACCATGTCCCCAAGTGCCACATCCACATTTCTTTTAAATCCCTCCCTTCACCACTTCCATATCATCTCCCTTGTAACAAAATTAAGAAAATAACATTAAGATCCATTTGTGAGATATACTTGGGTGGCAGAAGGACGTGTCCAGCTGTGGGGATTTTATTAGGTCAAGTCAGGATCAAAAAAGGCTGATCTGTTTGCTTTAGCTGTGCTGTAAGTTGGGATCTTGGGGTTTTTTGTGTTTCTGGTATGTTTAGGTTTCTCCTGGGCATGAGGGTGGCTGTAATTCTCACCTCAGAACAAGAGTGGGTGTTGCAGCTCCAATATAGCTGCTCCAGTGCCACAACTCTGCCCATCTCTGGGTGTCATCCAGCATTAATGGGGAATCATGAGGTCCTCAAAAGATCTCCAAAAATCATAGAAAGGCTTAGGGTGGAAGGGACTTCAAAGGTCATCTAGAGGAGATGAGTAGTTTTTACCATTCGTGGTACGCTGCTTGCACGACAACTTTTTCAAGAAAATTTATTAAGTTTGGGGGGGAAAACCCTTTGTATTTCCTGAAGACTCTGTTAAAGCAAACAGCTACACCAGATTTCAGGAGAGCCTTCTCTGAAGTACCTTTTCATTGGAGTTAAGGCTGTGTTTCATGAATATAAAACATGACACATGGACTCTTCCTTCTGCCTAGTAGCAAAGGCTGATGCTGATGTAAGATAGAGTCAATGACCTGCCTGGATTGAATAATAATCTTCTTTTTTTCCACTATAAAGGCCAGTACAGTTGCACCAGTTCAGGATACCTGACCTACTTGATTGCTGAAGTTACAGATTTTTTTTATAGAGTGCAAAAATGGCATTATCTCTTTGGGAAGTGACTCCACAGGTACAATACANCAATAATAATCTTTTTTTCCACTATAAAGGTCAGTACAGTTGCACCAGTTCAGGATACCTGACCTACTTGATTGCTGAAGTTACAGATTTTTTTTATAGAGTGCAAAAATGGCATTATCTCTTTGGGAAGTGACTCCACAGGTACAATACAGTAATTTTCTGTTCCAACTATGATTCCAGGGTTCCAAACACTGACAGTTGTTTCCCAGCTCAAGTGAATGTTGTACATTCATTGAGGTGGCATGGTTATTTCCAAAATTCCTTGGTCTATGTTTTGGTTTAAATTATTAACAAACTGTCCTTTCAAACACACTGCCAAGCCAGCCACAAACCCTCGAACAATAAACATAATCAAAATCCAGTTCTTTCCAAAACACAACATTGTTTTTGAATAGATGCACTGACCAAAGGAATGACAGATTAAGGAAAGAAAAAGGCAAAGAAATAACAGGCTTGGAAATCTGAAGCTGGGCATGGATAAACAAGAGGGGATCATGGCAGTTCTTTGAGTATGCAGAAAACACAACATTTGGGAAGAAAAAATGGAGAATGGTTAGGAAAACATCTGGAAGGAGTGGTGCCAGATGGTTGTTTCCTTTTTGATCGGACCAGTATTTTTCTCATAAAATATGAAGACCAAATTTTCACGTTTTTCAATATTTACAGATCTCAGTCTATATGTAAGAAGGAAAATAAGGTCTCAAATAGAACTCTGTGCAAGCTTAAAATAATCTTGATGTTCTCTGCTTTGCTGACTCAGCCTAAATGGCCTGAGATTTTGAAGTGCTGGGAATGCCCAAATCTTTTATCAGTTGTTGGTCTGGAAATGCTACAACCCTATTACAAAAAGGATTTTACTTAGAGAAGCAAACTCTGGCCACTTCATGATTAGAAAATTTTAGCTTATGTTCCCACCCCAGCAAAATCTTGTTGAGTTGGTAGAAGGGTGGCATTGACTAGAATAATTTTCCTTAATTTCTGCTTGTGGCTAGTGGTGCAGTTCTTGATTGAGAGATTTGGTAACCTCAAAGATGTGTTGAACTGCAGACATACACTTATCCCCATCAACCACCATGAAAAGCCAAGGACAAAATCCATTTTTTAAACACATCCCTAGACTTTGGTTTTGCTTTGAGGTATCATTTTCCCCACTTAGAAGGGAGCAATATGCATTTTATGTAACCTTGAGTAGCTACAACAGGAAATTATTATGTTTTCTGCAGAATATTTGTATTTTCTTTCACAGATTAGTGGTCTTACAGTTATATAATCTGAAAATCTGTTAAAGTGGTGTTGAATTGTGGATATTTTTTCATTTCATTGTGTGCCATGCTGAGACAAACTTCCATACAGCCTGGAATTCAAATGCTGGGATTTTAGTGGGGCTACAGTTAACATCATTATCCCATGGACAAAAACCTGATTTCTGAGGAATTTAGAGAAGTTCTTTAGCCATTTTCCACCTGAGGGTTTCTTGAGGCTATCTTGAAGATGCTCCCATCCAGCTGGAGATCACCTTTGCAATACAAAATGCTGCCACATTTTAGGGACCTGCAGGTGCAAAACCACCAAGAGCTTCATATTTTGGGGATCTGAGGAGAGCACATGGCACATCTGTGGGTGTTGTGAACACACCTGGGAGGGCTCCAGACTCTGCTGTTGTGTTCCAGCCCTGAGTCACTCTCCTGTCACATACCTGGGCCTGCTCTGTGTCCTTGGTGCCATGTGGGTCACTGAAAGGAAGTCAAAATTCTACATTATGGGGCACTCAGAGCAAATCACTTCCTGCTCAGGCAATGAATAGCATTAGAATTTTTTAGGGTCTTTCTTCAGCTTTAATTGGATTTCAGTAATTTAAAATTCATCAGAACTTTGCTAGCACAGTCTGAATAACACATCTATTCACACAAACACGCTTGGGTATGTTGCAAACACATGGTGCAATTGTTTTGCCTGAAGGATGTGCAGAGGTTGTGGTGGTCAGTAAGACGGGCTGGAATGAGCAGTGTGGGCTCAGCCAGGGAGCTGAGAGAAGAGATTATTCCCTCTATTCAGCCAAGGGTGGACAGAAGGGAAATTGAGCTCCTTAACCTAGCTTTGAAAAGCCTCTGCTTTGAGCAGGGTTTGGGTGGGCTGGAGCCTTCCAGAGGTCCCCTCCAGCCTAATTTTTCAAGTAATTCTGACTTTTACGACTCGGTTTTATCACCTTTCTCTCTGCACTTCTTCTACCTACTGTTCCTGACCACTTCCACCTGTTTCCCCATTATAGATATAAAGGTAATTAAGGCTATTTTAAAAGTTGGCTGCTGGCCCTCGAGACACTCCTGCACCAACAAAGGGCTTGAGTTGCTTTTCAAACCCACCTGTGTGTCTTGTTGCTCTGCTATGTAAGTCTCTTCTGGCTCACAGACTGAATTAATGAAATAAAATATATGTATTTCTGCCTGAGACAAGGAATTTTCCTTTTCCTCAGGAAAACAAACAAACAAACCATATAAAAAGTTGTTTTTATTAAATCCCAGGTGTTCAATTTTCTCCCTGCCAGTTCCTTTCACTTCACTTTGGAAACTACTTATTACTTTTATGAAAAGTCAGCTTTAAAAAGACACTGCGCATAAATTGCAGTACAGTCTGCCACAACCACTGTGCAGCAAAATCTTTCTTCTTAGCTAAAATAATTGGCTGAATTTGGCAGAAACTTCCAAACATTGGGGTCAATCAAGTGTGAGCTTTTCACCCAATCACCGATCAAGACCTCAAATCTCAGCCATCTTCAATTCTGGCACTGCAGCTGGGAATTCCTGCATCCCATATTGGTGCTACAAAGGCCAAATTTTAACCGTGTAAAGCAGAGATTTGCACTGGTGAAGCTGCTGCTGGTTTCAAGGAGAAATAATCTGGCAATGGAGTGGTTTTTTCCCTTGTCTTATAGGAGTGAAAAGCTGGGCTGAATCTAAGGAGTAAGATGAAGGTGCAGGGATGAGTTTTCTGTGAGGTGATTTGACTGGGCAACTGGAATGGGGACAGCCACCTCTCCTGTGCACATCTCTTTTCCTGTCTTTGTCCCTCTTTTCCCCATCCTCAGAGATGAGGAATGGTTTTCTCTTGGAGCTGGCACTCTTTGCCAGCAGCGTTTTGTGCAGAGGGGTAGTGATAACAGAATAAGGGCAAGGTAGTGACAAAACTGCTGATGTTTGCTCGTGTGCTGTGCTATCAGCTCATGGGTGGAAAACAGGATTAACACTTGAAGTCTTGATTTCTCCAGGGGAAAAACTGTTTGGCCATGATTCTGCTGCTCCTGGTTACACAGTGTTGAGACCCAGCTCACACCAGCTGGTTTGGACCAAGGGAGGAGAGCGAGAGTGTCTGGCCACATCTCTCCTGCTGTGGGCTGGCTTGTTTATTTTCTGGCCTAATTCCATGGGCAGTGTGCACTTCTCCTGCTGTTCTGCTCACTCTGAGGTTGTAACAACTCCTGAGCAAGGCAGGAAAGGGGAACCAAAGCACCATTATCCATTTCAGTCAGTAGCTGCTGACATTGAAGGCATGCTGGACCCAAAAGTGGTGCTGACTTTGCATCCCTCAGGCCTTGACTTTCTCAGGAGAAATTCCCTCTGTTGAATGCTGTGGTATGAGGACAGAGTGTGATGTGGGCTGGGTATTCCCAGAGAGACCAGAAGAAACAGCATGGCAGGGATGAGAGAGCTGCAGATGATGTGGAGACAAAGCAGGATGCTCAGATAGAGAGAGAATGGGAAATTGCTGAGATGCTGTGGGCAGCTGAAAGCAGACTGTAGCCAGCAGTTCACTGTGGAATATCCACCTCTTCAACCATCCTGGGCAGTGCCATGCTCTGAAGGTGCCACCCTGGCCTTGTGAGCTGCAGTGCTCTGCCTGTCTGCACAAAATAGGCCTCTCAGCAGGACTGAGCAGCTGTGCCCAAGGACAAAGGGGGACATTTGCCACCATCCAGGCTGTAAAAGATGAATGGATTTGAGAACGGTCAGTCTCCAGCTTGTGATGGTGACTGGTCTACAGAAGGCTTGGGAAACCAGAGGACACTCATCAGGAGGTCCAGTTAGAGAGGATTACATGGAGATTGTAGTCAAGAGGAGGATGGGAATGGCACACAGAGGTTTGTAGTATAGAGGAGTGAAGGTTTTGGCAGAAAACTCTGCTGTGCTTTGCCACTGGTTTGTAGAAGCTGTGAGGTGTGCAGCCCTGCTGAATAACATTTATTTCCTAAGAGTAGTTTTCCAGAAGTGAGACTGTGCTGCTGAGCCTTCATTCCTAAGTACTCTGATACAGCCTTCCCCAAATATAATCTGCTGTGCCATTTATCTGCACAAAATAGAATCTTTTGTCACAGCAGAAACTCCAGCAACCCTTAACTGGGTGGAGGATGAAAACATGTATTTGAATCCTGAAAAAATATGAAGCCTATTGTTAAGCCCTAAATGTGTTTTGAAAGGAGGTCTAAACAAAGAAAAAATATTTACCACGGATATTTACTACCTCGTTTTTGCAGAATTCAGCCTCTCCGTTGCTCCTGTGAAAAATCTGTGCTGGAGTCCCTCCAGCAAGACCAATGACATCCACAACATCTCTGCCACCCCTGCATGGGCTGTGCCCTGCTGTGAGTGCCAAGGGTGACATGTGGCAGACCTGGACCCTTGGCCACTGCAAGCCAGCAGAGCTCCACTGGGAGTTCTTCTCTGGTGCTTTGAGTTCAGGTGGGCTATAGATTTGCAAAGGCCCATTCCAAAACCCTTACCTGCCCCAGGACTATCCTTGGGAAGGAATCTAATCCCTCAGAGTTTCCACTTCGTTGAATTTTCCCTGCTACATTCCTATCTTGATTTTTCCAAGAATATATTTGGTAATTGCTTGTTGGGCTTTTGGACTCCCCTTTCTGTTTTCTTTGGATTGCAGGCATGGAAAACTGCATGCACAATATGCTAAATACTTTCATTCATGCTAAATAATTTAATTAATTAAACACTGTTTACAAGTTACTCTGTCTCTTGACCTCTTGCAGCAGCTGATTAAGCTGGGGTTGATCTTCCTCTAATCTGCAAATTGAGAAATTTGTCAGCTATATCCCTTAGTTATGAAACTGGGATTATTCCAGCATGGCTGAAATCTGAAGGCCATCAACTGTGCTGGTTGAGAGCAGGAATATGTATCCCTCTCCTGTAAAACCAGCTGTGTGAGTGCATTTCTAGGGAGAGTACACCACCTCTTTCAAATGTTACACTTAAGCCAGGATGTTCTTTGTTTATGTTCTGAGTAGAAAAATGTAGCCCTTAGCACTGCACTCTGTTACTGTAGGAGTTCATACGTGGTCTGTATCCAGGCCATGTCCAAGGAGATGTGATGTTTGCAGGTCATCCTGAGTATCCCAGCTTGTCCTACTTGCCAGCAACCAAGCAGTTCTGCTCCTGCTGGGGAATGTAACATCATCCTGCTCGGTTTTGCCTCTCTTTTCTCTCCTGAGCACCAGCTGGACATCCCTTTGTTTGCTGCTGTAACTCCCCACCCAGCAGCCGAGTCACAGGGTCCCTGCTGGTCCCCGTGGTCCCTGCTGGTCCCCGTGGTCCCTGCTGGCTGGCACAGCCCTGGTGTCAGACAGGCCCCCTCTCCACCAGCCCATCACAGCCGGCCCCTGCTGACACAGTCTGAGATTCCTCCCGCTTCCCTCCTTCCCATCTGTCTCGTGGGGAAAAGCACAAGGAGCAGCCTTATCTGCTCTGACAGGCAGGGTTATGCAGAGGAGAGCTCCTCCTGGAAAGCAGATGGGGCCACTTGAGAGTGGACAGGGAGATGTGCTAAATAAATCTGGACCAGCCAGAGCTTTGGGCAGGTGATGGGGAGAGCACGTGTGCCAGGCATGGAAAGGGACCACCATGCACAGGCTTGACTTTTGGCTGCTCAAATCTGCTAAAACTCCCATGCAGGAGCTCAGGGACACTGTTGTAAGTATAATATTTACTGCTGTGTCTACTGAAAGATGAAAAACCAGCTAAATCATCCTGTACATTGGTGTTTCCCTTATGGGAGTGGCTCCAGCTGAATACATGTGCTGCTGGGTGGGATGTGAGGGTTTGCTCTGCAGCTGTGAACGTGGTTTGTGTGGCCTTTCTGGCCCGTGCAGGCAGACACCTGGCTCCAGAAACAGTTAAATGCATCTTCAGGATAAACTAGGAAAAATGAATGAGTCTTGAGGGCTATGAGCAATTTGCAGAAATATTTCTGCTTCTTCCTTTGATCTGTTCCAAAGAGGAATTAGCTACTGTTTCTGTGTTTGGAGATAAACTGTGAAAAGGGGCATCCTTCAGAAGATGCTGAGCTGTGAAAGGTGGGCTCACACTGGGATGCTGAAATTGAGGGTGAAACCCCAACACAGCAAAATTGCCAAGGGTAGGCCCAAAGTTCTGGAGAAGGATCCTGACCTTCTCTTTTGTCCTCACTCTTAGTGAAACCAGGGGGAGTCCCAGGATGGTACATGGCAGTACCTTATAATGTGCATGGGAGTACTGATCTGGCAATCTCTGAGGGCATCAAAAAACATCCCAGTAAATACAGCAAGGGAGTATTTTCCCTGTCCATAATATGGAAAGCTCCTGCAGGTGTTTGAAGAAGGTGGTATATTTGCTATCACTTTGTTTTGATGTTTTACAGAACATTTCTCATATTGTTTGCAAGCAGAAGCCAAAATTTCCAGGTAGTTGTTGCTACAAAAAAATTGAAATTCTTTGATCTAGGGCTGTTCAATGCAACAGAGACACAGTGCAAGACAGGGAGGAGGAGGGTCAGGAAGGGGGTCAGTCTTCCTGGAACAATTTCCATGTCATCAGATAACAACATTTTCATGCTTGGAATGAAAAACAAAAGGCTTTGACCCAAGAAAAACTCGAAGTCCAGTCTGGAATAGTTTATTTTATTTTCTATGTTAATAGGTTCTTGTCTCTATTTGTGTGTCCAGAGAAGGGCAATGGAGTAGGGGGGAGAGCCTGGAGATCAAGTCAGATGAGGAGCAGCTGAGGGAGCTGGAGGGGCTGAGATTGGGGAAAAGGAGGCTCAGGGGGGACTTTCTCACTTTCTACAACTCCCTGACAGGAGTGTGGAACCAGGTGGGGGTCAGGCTCTTCTCCCAAGGAACAAACAACAGGATGAGAAGAAATGGTCTCAAGTTACCAGGGGGAGTTTGAGTTGAATAATAGGAAAAAATGACCACCCAATGCTTTGGGGTGGTCAGGCACTGGAATAGTTGCCCAGGGAAATGTCGTAAATGCCATTCCTGTAAGTGTTCAAAAAAGATGTGGATGTGGCACTTTGGGATCTATTTAGTGGTGATCACGGTGGTGTTGGGTTAAGTGTGTGACTCGATGATCTTAGAGGTCTTTTCCAGCCTCAGCAATTCTGTGCCTCTATGATTCTGTTCCTGTTAGACTGTGAGCCCCTGAGAACAGCCACTGTGTGTCTGTCTGCCCATTCCACGTCCAGCTGCTCGTCCATCACAGGGATGCACCAGAAGGAACCTTCAACAATCAGACCTCACAGGTCTGCTGCAGTGCAGCCATTAGTGCCCCATCCTGCTCTGGAGACAAATGGTTCTAGCAGCCTATGGATACCCCTCAGCCTTCTGCTTGTGCCTCTTTGTAAATAGCCAGGCATCTTAGGGCAGACAGGGAAACCTTGCTGGGATGCTGCTTTTTTCCCAGTCCTCTGGATTTGAAGCATTTGCTTTGTGGTTCACCTTTAAAAGGACGAAAATGCTGATGAGCCTGAGATCAGGCTGACCCCTGGTTACACTCAGGAGCCTTGAGTGGTGTTGTTAAAGAAAATCTTGCAAGGAGGACTAACACAGTCCAGGGCTGCACCTCTCTGGGAGAATGGATCTCTCGGAGCACAGCCAGGGATGGGCATTGGTATCTGCCTGTGGAGATGAACCTGCAGTGTTGGCCACTGACATTTATTCCCTGTGCACTGCTCCTGTTAAGGTTAATGGGAACCTCTAAAGGAAAATTTAATTACCTTTTTAACAGAAGTCAATTTTAGATCAACTGTTTTTCATCTGTCTTTCGGGCTGGTTTCCTGACATTCAGAGTAAAGAGGTGTAAATAGGAGGAGGCTTGTCCCTGTGGGTTATAATCCTGCTGACTTTAAAACATGCCCACAGTGGGGTTTGCCAGGAATGGGGAGAATTATGTGAAAAAAAGACTCCATCAATCACAAAATCAGAACAGATGTTCATGAAACACAGGGAGGAGTTTTTTTCCACTCTTTTTAGTAGGAAAGGTGCCTTTTCCAGCAGCAGTTCTGCCAGATCTCCTGCAACCTGCAAGGACCTGAACAGATGTAATAAAAAAGAGAACAGTGGAAGTACATCCTGTACTTTTGTTGTGGTTTTGCCCTCATGGTGCCTTTGGACAACCACTCTTGTTGAGGTGGGAGTTCCACTGCAGCTCAGGAGCTGCCCAGCAGGGCTGGGCCCTATGGTCCCAGTGCTGCTTCCCTCCTCCATCCTCCCCATAAGCTGTGTCTGTGCAGCAGGCAGGCCCTGACTGCCGACTCTGTGTGGGCTGGGGGTTCCCAGAGATGTCTGACCTTCCTAACCAGCAGCTTCTTCTCAGCAGCTGAGCACGCCAGGCACTTAAATCACCTTCCTATTGGCAAACATCCTCAAGTGCTCTCCCATGGGATGAGCAGAGAAGGCTCAGGGGGTCAAATCTGACCCACCACCACCCTAGCCCAGGTCTGAGGGGACAGGGGAATTGCTGAAGTGTTCAGAGCTGGAGAGTGGGCAGTGCAAGGCATGAGCATGAAGGTTTTTCGGGCTGTGAAACACCCCGGCCTTTCTGCTGTTGGGAGAGCATCCTCCATGGGCAGTGGTGCAGGGAGGTGAAGCCTCCCTTTACCCATCAGGACAGATCAGCCCAGCAGGCTTGCCTGCCTCTGTGATACCCAGGGATGGCCCCTGCATCTCCAGCTCGTGCAATATTTATGCAGCTGGTCTAGTAAATGGCAGGGGTTTCACTCTTTGTTGGGTGGATGAGTGACCCCTCAGCTGTCCCAGCCACCATGGGTCCTCCAGAGAGCTCTGAGGCTGCCTAAAGAGAGGTCGGGAAGCACCATTTCCACAGCCTTGTGCAGATCAATTCGGCTGCAGAGAGCTCACACAGGAATAAATGCAGTTTTGGGACACAAAGGTTAGCAGTGTTGAGGCCTCATAAAACCTGTGGGGGCAAAGACACAAGTGTTTGCTGGAACTGTGCAGTGAGTCTGTTTAGGCACCAAGGAAGGGGACATCTCTGGTGGAAAGTGGCAGACCTTCCCTAAAGCCTGGAAAATACCTGAGGAAAGAGGGAAGTATGGCAAGCAGGACTAAACCTTGCCTCCAAGCCATGATCTGCTGCAGGACTGGGGTGTTCCCTGAAAGCCCAGGCTGCTGCAGCCCTGCAGGGAGGAGGATGAGGAAGAAGAGGAGAAGGAGGGAAATATCTCCAAGGACTTCCTTGCAATGTAGTGGGAGATGTGGGGAGGGCCTTCTCCAAGGGGATGTCCCCAGATTGCAAAAGTGCCTCTGGCACTTCCCCTTTCCTGTGCCACACTGACACCCCAGCTGCACAGCAGCACTCAGTCCCAGCAGCAGCAGCAGGAAATTCATCTTTGCCCCCTGCCAAATGTGGATGTGGGAGAGCCCCTATCTGCACTCACTGAGCAAGGACTGAACTGATAATTAGGAGCCCAGGCTGAGGCTGTCAGGACCACCCCAAAGACGAATTTGGAGACATGCCCTACAGTCATTCTGGTGTTGCTGAAGCCAGTAAGTACCTGAGCCTAAGACAAGATTTCTGTCTGCATCCTAATCCTGGAGCTGGGTGTCTCAGGGTTGCCTCTCCCCCTCTTCACAGATTTCCCTCTCTAGTGTCTTCCAGGCTGCACCAAGCACCTTCAAATCCAGTTTTCCCCCCTGGAGAAGTTCTTGGGGTTATTTGGTGGTGACAGAGACCATGCCCCTCCAAACATCACATCTTACAGTGCACTTAAGTGGAAGGCAAGGAAGTGTGCTGGATTTTCACTTGTATTTGTTCCTATTCACCCATGGAACTACAGGCCATGAACCAGCTTTGTGCATAGGCATTCTCCCATTTTTTGCAGCCTGGTTTCACATGATAGCAGTAGCACAGATAACGTTGCTGCAATTACAATTTGTTGAAATATGTTGGACTCCAAACCTTCTTGGTAGTGCCTTCTCTGGCAGAGGGGAGAGCCTCTTCTCAGCAGCACATGGAGAAATGATGTCGGAGAGTTTCTCTCCAGCAAGTAGAGCCTTCTGAACCAGAACCCTTATGCAATTATGTGTGTTTTTTTGACTCCAGATCCTAAGAATGTCTCTCTTGAATAGCATGTTTCTTGCTAGTTCGTTCATCTGTGAATTTCCCTGGCAGGTAGCGTATAAATAGCTCTGAGACACAGGCGATCCACGAGTTCTTTTCAAAATACAGCATTGAGTCATTTTAAAGCCTCCTACTGTAGCTCTTTTAAAGATTAACTCATTATTTTAAGTGTAAGATTTGTGTCTGAGAAAGAAGGATAAAACCCTGGCTTAAGATGTTCTTCCACAAAGTACCTTGTTTAAAATCTACTAAATAAAATGTCATGGGAGCTGGCCTGTGAAGTGAGCAGGGGACATCTGCCCATCCCCACCAGGCTGTTCATCACCCAGAGGCTACAGCGCTTTCTAGAGCCAGGAATAGAAACCAGAGTTCCTCATTCCCAGGAGCCCTTTGCCATGTAGGGCAGAGCAACCCAGCTGGTTCCCCCCAGCCTTTTCTCTCTGCCTGACCCCAGGCACCGCTCAGCTTTCAGTAATTAGGGCACAATTAGGGCAAGATCCCTGGGGATGGAGGCTGCTGGAGCAGGGCTTGCACAGAGGGCAGAGCTCTTCTATATATTGAGCTGAGCCTCCTTTATCACCTGGAAATGTTGTCCAAAGAGAATTATGGGATGTGACACACTTGTACAGGTCTGGCATCCCAGCAGGTTACAGCAATAGCTCTGCCCCTGGCTATCCAGAAATATCAGATGTGTCTGTGGTGCATATTCAGATAAACTCCTGCTGTCAGTGCTCTGGGCATCCAGAGCTTCCACTGGCACAGTCTGGAACACCAAAGTTAATGGGAAAACCAAAAATGGCTCTCGTGCCATTGCTCATGGTGTGCAGCGTTAGCAGCCTGAGGAACAACACAGTGTGGCTGGTGCTGGCTGCACACATCAGATGAATAACTTATTTCATTCAAACAGTAGGAGAGCTCCCAGACAGCCCAAAATGTAATGTCCTGTTAGGGAAACAGCACAAGACTCTTCCCATGTTCAAAATACATGACCATGCCAGTGCTTAATTAGTTAATGCATTGTCTTTCATATGGATGTACTTTAGCACAATTTTCAAGAGAGCTGGGTCAGGATTTACTTCCCCATTAAGTTAGACCAACATTTTTTATTTTTTTACCTTTTTTTTTTTTTTTTAGCAGAGGGAGTTTCAGTATTAGGGGTACAGCTCTGGGACTGTTTGTAAGTCTGAGGTGGGATATGTGACCAGATTAAACCTGCAAAGAGAGTTTCAGTAGGATAGCTGGGTGGAATTTTCCTTTCTTTTATCAGCAAAACACGCCTGACTGCCCTGCCCAGAGCTGCTATCTCCTTTGCTGGATGCACTGTGCACATGCATGTTGGAATTAATTCTGTGCCTTTAGTCCATCCTCCTGCAATGTGGCATCAGGATTCTGCCCTCAGCATGAAGGGCAGTAGTGACTTGTCCCTCCTCCAGGGTCAAAAGAACAGGGGCAAATTCTGTAAATCATAAGCATCTCTGAGGTCTCTAAAAGTTCAAGGTGAAAATCAAAACCAGCCATTTGACCCCCAAGACTTCTGATGCATGGTTAGCTTATGGCTCTGCTGGCAGGAGCTGTCTGAGTCACACAAGCCAGCAGCACCCTGCTGTTCCCCAGAGCACTTTTAGGGGTTCTCCTTGGGACACTTCTGCCATATCTGCTGTCAGAGCAGCAGGGTCCTCAGGGCCCTCAGAGCAGCAAGATGCAAAGGTGATGCCCACAGGGACACAGTTTGGGGCTCTTGGGCTGGGACAGATGCTGTGACTGGGAATGCTCTGCTGAAGATCAGGCCCTGTGCTGTTACAGATGGACCATGACACGCTGAAGTTTGCAGTCTTAATGGCTGCTGATGTTATGATAAAGTAATGTATCAAACAAAAAAGTGTTCCTTCTTAAAATCCATGAATAGATTTGAATCCATCTATTATTGAAAAGGCAATAAGCAATATGCTCATTGTGCTGGGTCTCTTACAGAGGCTTCCTAATGCATTAGTGCATCACTCCTTGGAGGTTGCACAACTTGAAATTGTAGTTACCATCCTGGTGAGTTCAAGTATCCATAAGGGCTAAAAATACAGAGGGAATTGTGGTGCATGAGCGTGGGCACTTGGGATACAGCAGAGTCTAGATGGAAGTGCAGGAGGAGGAGCACGTGGCCTTCTCCATTCATTGGAACAGTTTAGTATGAAAAGAGAAAAAAAAAAAAAAACAGAAAGCAAAGCAAAAGATCAGATGCATTTCATGGTTGGAAGGTTACTGGTGGAAGGAAATGGTCCTCCTTGGATTTAAATCAGAATTTAAAATTGCATCATTTAATCTGACATCCTGCAGAACTCATGCTTAAAGATTTTATCTTATAGTGCTATGGCAAGGTCAAACTCACTCTGTCAGTAATTACCTTGGAAGTCAAAGTGTGTTTCTGTTCATGTCCACATTTGAAAGGGATGGGAAATAGAAGGAGCCTTTTCATTCTTCTTAGCTTTTGGTATATTTGGTATTAGCAATTCCCTTATGTTGTGTGTTTGTCCAACACTTTTAATGGATTCTGATTCACACGTGCTGCCTCTTCCCATAGTGCGTGTGGAAATATCAAGGCCAAGTGAGTAAAGAGATGGGGAAATTAAGTGGAGTGCCCAAAGGCACACCCCTGTCCCCAGACGAGGCACAGCATGAGGGTTTGCAGTGTCCCTGTGCTGTGTGCAGGCTGCCTGACCCCATCTCTGTCTTCTGCACCATCCCCGAGTGTGAAAACACACAAAGACCTTTTTTATCAAGTCATCTTTTTCTCCGTGACCCCAAGCTGGAAATTATGTCACAGCACTTCTTTTAATCTTCTTTGACAGCTTTTTTGCTTAAAAATAAAGGGGTTATGACAGTGGGATAAAGCAGCAGTCACAAGTGTTTGCTGGAGTTCTGATCTAGTGCTAGGTAGCTCATCCAGCACTCTTCTTCCTTTCTGCAGGGCTCTTCCTTGATAATGTGGGTATTTGTTATTCATAATCTGCTGCTGGTTGCTCTCCTCATCAGCTGAAGGAGACAACATAATGTGAGTTAATTGTTTAGTTCCACAGCATCTAATGAGCAGTGTATATATTCCAATGTAACAATTTTCCATAGCTCCATGGGAGAGTGTATTAAGTGTTCAGTGACAACATGCAAATAATGAACGTATTTGTAGAAAGCAGAACTGAGGGACAATAAAAGGGCCCAGGTTTATGAATCATTTATTCAAAACTAACGATGTGATAGTAAAGGAGATACAGATTAAAAACCTAGATATGCCATTTGGGAACTCAAATGTAATTCCTAGCTTTTTAAAAGTTCAAGCCTTTTACAGATCTTATTGAAAGCAGTGGGAGGACATCTGTGAAAGATGTGGCTGTTCAGTGTTTGGTTAAAAGCAACCCAGCCTTTTTGTCTGGCACTAGTGATACAGTTCTCTCCTAAGAAAACTTCTTGCCAGCCTGTTTTCAGCAAGGCAGTGCTTGATTCTTACTTCCAGCCCTCCGAAAACCATGGATCTCTGGTGAGCACACTCAGAAAATGTCTGTCTTATCATCACATTCATCTTCTATCAATCAAGGTCAAGACACTATTGAGATTGGTACTCCATGGATATGTAATAAAAGAGATCCTCCCTCAGAGGTACACAGAACCAAAATAGAAAATGGTCCCAGTTCCACTGACATGACTTCTTTGTGTTCCCCATTTCTCCTTCACTTTCTGCCTCTGGCTTTTCAGGCTGTAGCCATTTGGGGCAACACTATCTCCTTTTCTCAGTTTTTAGCATATTGAAGTATAAATCACTACTGGGGCTCCTGTTTCAATTTTTTGAAATCCTAATCATTGATAATAATAGTATGTGCACAACAGTAATGGATTGTGTTCTTGTGTGCAAGAGCACAGGTTTTTACAGCCCTCAGGTACCAGTGCAGCAGATGCACACCAGAGAGGCAGGTGATATTTTTAAGAGCGTTTTTCTCTGGACAGTATGGCTTGAAAGTCAGGCTTGAACCTGTTTTGAACCTATTTTGGGCACCCTGCACTTATGTATTCTAAGAACAGCGCTGTGTGGAGACACTGTAGGAGACAATAAACCCACCTGCAATGCAGAGTGACTGAGGATGAGTGTGGAGCAGTTGTATCTCCTCGTGTAGACCAACACCAGCAGTTGCTGCTGCTCCACCTCTGCTTTTAGCGAGCACAACAGAGCCTTTGAAGAGCTCTTGAAATTCCCATGTTGCTTCTTAAGAGACAGGCAAGGCTTCCCAGGCTGCCTTTTTTAAAGGGTATTTCATTGTAATTATCTGTTAAATCTAGATTATTAGAGGTTTTATTGACCCCTGATGCAGCGATCAAAGGACATTTGCCACACTTGATGGCAATGACAGCCACTGACTTCAAGTAGAAGGATAAATTAATTAGTTGGGTGATAGATTTCTTTCTTTCCTTTAAACACCCAAGCTAGAAATCAATCCTTATAGTGACAAGGTTTAGTGTGCTGAATTCCCTTGGCATTACAAACTCTGTCTTTCTTTCCCTACCCTTAAAAAAAGAGGAAAACAGGCAGATATAGCTGATGCTGTGTCGCATCCCACGCGCTCGTGTTGCTCCTGCAGTCTGTTGCTTTTTGGGATTCACACACACATTTGCATTTGCAAGCGCCACTATTGCTTTGCAGTAAACACTGCTCACAGCTCTCTCCCCAGAGAATCCAGATGTCTTCCTCTCAGCACTCCGCATTTATCTTTAGGTTTCTCAGCCCGTCACTGCATGCACTGGATGTCCTTTGCTTCTGCACAGAAACCCCGATCCTCACTGCGGAAATCGCGTTTCGTGGTGAGGGCATTGATTGGGAGGGAAAGGTATTTCTCTTCCAAAAACCAAGTTTCAGTTTCATTCCCCTGATTCCATCAGGTCCCCATGGGCAGGTCTGCTAGGAGCACTTTTCCTGTGCAGCTGTGTGCTCTTTGCACATGGTATGTGCAGGGATTTGCTGGGTTTTGGGAGATGAGCAAGAGAAGGATTTTATCTTTACAGTAGTTGAAATGGGGGGGAGGGAAGGGAGAGAAGACATTCAAGCTCATTTTTTTAGCAAAGGGAGGAGCAACCTGAATGAACAAAGGGGTCAGACTCTTTTTGTTGGTGAAGAAATGAGGAGAGAATCCCAACCACCCTGAAGCCTGCTGGAGTTTCCAGTGAGTGCAATCTTAGGATATCATCCTGTGAAGTGCTGCGGCAAGCTCAGCGATATCTGGAGAAGGGTTCATGTGTTTACTCTCCCTCTCCCTCCAGCCCAACCTCTGTGGTGTTAGAGCACCCCAGACTTGGCCTTCAGAGCTGTTTTTCAGAGTCAGAGCAGCGCTGCAGCTGTGATGGCCTGGGGACGTGTGAGGCACACTGGTAAGGAGAGATAACAACTTCTAATGGACCAGCTAATATTGGCAGGGGGAACATTCAGCTCCCAGGCACAAGTGCTCCCTCATGTCTCCTCCTGTTTGCCAGGGGCCGTCTACAGCATTGTGGACATTCAGAAGGAGGATTTGCATCTCCAGGGCACAAAGTTCCTGCTGACCAGGATGAAGGATTAGCTCCTGAAGCTCAGCACAGACAGAGGGTGATTGTTATAAGTGAGCAATTCTATAATTCTGTTTACATCCTTGGATAGAAACTTTTTTTTTTTTTCCCCACAAGATTTCCCAAATCAGGACACTAATCAGGTTCAGATGGCTACTGGGAGCAGCCTCACAAGCTGCTTCTTTTCCCCTGTTTTGTGGCAGGAAAGGAAAGGAAAGAAGTTTTAACAATCTTTAGGCTTTTACTAATCCTTCTACGTGAGGTATGCAGGAACTGTATTTTCCCTAACCCCACTAGTGTGGGGTCATCCTGGAGGACTGAAGTTATAATAAAAGATTGGAAGGTCTAGCAAAACAGTAAAAACAACAGCATTATAAGAAGAAGCCAGCTGAGTGGTGGCATTGTGTGTAGTCTGATGTAATCTTGAAGAAGGTTATAAATACATGTTTATGAATGTACCAGCAGTAATGTCTGCTGAATGAGAGACATGGGTAAGGAGAAGAGCAAGCCAAGAGATGGTTGCACTCAAGGACATGGTTTTCATACAGGAGACATCTGCAGAGAGGAGAGGGAGGAAAAAATAGGTCCCTATTACAAGATTTTTGGCTGCATGCAACCACAGGCAACCTCCAGGGAAAGCTCTCTGGAGCCACCAGGGTCATCCAGTCATGGAATGGGAAAAGGCTTTTTAACAGCCTCCCCTGTGGCTGGAAACACTCCATGACGTACCCTGCTCTGTCCTGTCTGCTCCCTGATTCCAGCAGTGCCAGAGGGGCATCCCTGACCCCTCCTGTGCTGCTTCTCTTGGCCCTGGCCCCCACACAGCTCAGCACTAGCCGTGGGGTTGGCCATGCCACAAGCGTGTCCCCTGCCTCCCTTGGACCCTCCATCTCCTCTCCATATCCTCTTGTAGGAGGGAAATCATCTACTGGAGCTTGGCATTTTGCTGTGTTTTTTCCAGAAATGGGTGGAGATGGGGAAATAGAAGTAGTTTGATGTTGATGCTCAAACTTTTTCAAACTTTTTCACCTTTTCCTCTACTTTATAACCTCAGTCTGCAGGAGTGGAGTTCTTGTAGGAGGAAACCAGGATGACGACGATGTCCCGTACCAGGACTGTATCAAGGGGACAGAGTTTGACCTGTAATGCAGGGAGATTTTATTTGGAAAATACTCAATGTCACTACCAGAGGCCAATGTTTTCCTCCCTGCACAGGCAGTGACTCAGCTGGTCTCAAGCATGTGGAAGATCAGGGGCTCAAAAGGGATTTGATTTAGCATGACCTGCTGTTTCAGCTGGTACACATGGCTTCCATAAGCTCACAACTTAACTAAACATGTGCCTGCAACTGAGCAGGGAATTCACATCTCATCTGCCACTGGATTGCTGGTTTGCAGATGGGGGATGCTGTTGAGGCAGTGTGGGTTTGGGACAAGATTTATTACAGGACAAATGCTGAAGCAATCAAAAAAATGGGAAGATGAGGTTTTCAGTGCATTACTTGTGAATGGAGCTGCTGACAGCCAAATACTTTAGCAGATTTAATGATCCATTTCATTGCTTGTTGAGCCAAAGCAGAAAGAGTTCACCTGCCTTGGGTGGCTCTGCCCTACATAACCCCCTTATTGCACAATGTACCTTAGTGACATTTTCAGTATAGACTAACATCTTTATGTCTTAAAACATGGAAGTTTCAGCAAGTGAATTTGAAATTTGAGATTTGCATTTGCATTCCCACTCATGCTGCATTGGGAGGGGGGATTCTATGCCCAACAGCAGCTCTGGGCTGATCCAAGACCCCAAAGACATTCTGCCTTCTGCACTAACCAGGAGAAGCAGCTCCCTTAATGCCTGAAATGGCTGACTACAAATCTCACTCTTTCCCCCTAACAATTACAGAGCACAGGTGTTTCAAAGCTAAAATCTGGAAATTAAAAAAGCATCTCAGATCATTTGCTCCCCCCACCCCGTCCCCTTCCTTAAGTGGTATTGAGGATTACCACATGTGGTTATATAATAATTTCCCCTCAGCCTGAGCTTTTTAGCAATTAATTAGTCAGGGATTTGAGGGAAAATATGTCTAAAATGGTTGAATATTTGCTTACTGGTCCACAAATGTGCCCTATTTTGTTGTAGCTGCTCTTCTAAAAGCCTAAAAAAATTTTTTTTAAAAGAATTGGATAAATCTATGACAATTTTTTTTTTGCTTTCATTTTATGTATCTTTGTTAAGTGACCATGAGTGGGGAGGATATGGAAAACTAACACACAGCAGGGAGAACATCACTGTTAGTGCCAACAGGTTATGCAGAGCCTCTTCCACCCAGCCAAAGGAGATTCAGGCACTTCTTTTTCTCAAAATGCTGTTTCTTCACTGTATCCCTCAGACAAAACACTCTGTAACCCCCAGCATGGCTCTAAAACTGCTCAGAGGTGAGGAGTGTGAGATCTGCTCCAAGATCAAAGCCATCCAGGTTGTCACCACCATCCTCTGAGCCATGTAACAACCTGCTGGGTCAGCCAGAGCCTTTCAAAGCTGCTGGCCCCTAACAAGCTCTGTAAAACCTTTGGCTGTTTCGAGGTCTGAGGGTGAACTGTGCAATGTAGGGGCTCGTTTATTTACTGCTGTCTCCCACCAAAACCTTTGCGACAAGGAGAGGAAAAGTCACTGAGATTCCTTGGCTCAGAGGGGAAACTTCCCTGTGAGCTGAAAATAG
Organism: Polioptila caerulea; assembly: GCA_013397295.1. Lineage (NCBI taxonomy): Eukaryota > Metazoa > Chordata > Aves > Passeriformes > Certhiidae > Polioptila > Polioptila caerulea. The sequence continues at coordinate 292,591 of VYXF01005075.1, forward strand.
AGGATGTGCCCTGCTACAGATATCTGCAGACACAGCTTTCAAAGCATAGCTGTGGGTTTTTTCAGCCCTCTATATGCTTTGTTGAGATGCTCCTTATCTTTTGGAAGATACCACTGCTTCATCCTCCAATCCCTCTCCTTTCTCTGTGCTAAAAAGGGCTGTAGAACATCTTTGTCCCTAATAAAGATCCCACTGAAGGAGTGTTTCCAACTTTATGGGCTTCCCTCCTTATTTCTGCCTTCAGACACCAGCTCACAGCAGTGCGACGAGTGGGTGCTAATTATGGAGAACCACACTCGACAACAGAGCCTTGCTGCTGGTGAATACAGAAAAATTGCTCATTAGAGCAGCATGGTATTTAGTCAGATTGGCTTCCCTAGATATTAACATTCTGGCATTAATGCAGACTGGCAGCGTGATACTGGAATAAAACCATCTCAGGGTAAGATGTGCAGAGGGGCTTGTGAAATGTTTGTCCCACCTGTGGGGTTTGCAGGGCATTTCTGCTGGGGGCTCCCATGTGCTGCTTTAGCAAAAAAAAATAAATTAAAAAACACTCTTGGATTTCAGTAACTCGCACATACAATTTCTTGGTGTTTTTTTCCTTACCTCACAGGGCATGGTGCATCATACATATTATTTATTTTGGTGGGATTAAACAGGCTGTGCCTGATTCTCTTTGTGGACATTCAGCTTTTCACTCTGCTGTTTGGTGTGACAGTGCTGTACCCTCGGTGCAGGTGGCAGGGCTCTCTGTGCACAGCACAACGAGGGTGACAATGAGGATGTTGCAGTGTGTGTTTCGTTGATTTTATGTACTTTTATATCCAGGATTTGTTTTCATGCATTCTTTCCCCAAGTGAATATATTGTTTAGATAGATACAAAAGCACACAAAATGAACAAAACACACACCACAACATCAGGTCACTGCTTGTACCTGTTGGACAGAATAACCTCACGAAGGAGCCTCAGCCAAAGCTGGTTTGAACACAAAAAGCTCCAGGTGCCTTGTTCAATGCAGGGAGGCTTTAGCACGCAGGTTTTCCCGTGCTGTTTCATAAACAGCAAGAACCAAAGCTGGGGGTGTGTGCTGCAAGCAGAGCTGCCTTTCCTTGGGCACGGCTCCCTGTTCCCCTCTCTGCAGCATCAGGGCACCTCCAGCTTGGCTTTGCAGAGCTGTCCACACCTCTGGAGCTGCGAGGGGAGGGCCAGGGCTCTGCTGGGCTGTGCAGCTGGGTGAGCTGGAGCTGCTGCTGTGATGGCAGCCACAGGGAATTCCTCGATGCCATGTCCTGCCCTCTTCCACCTCGGGGCTGGCATCAGCAGCAGCCGCTCCAGTGGGCTAATGCAAGCGCTATAACCACGCTCGGAAAGGGCAGAGCTGTTCAGCGGCCAGCAGGGCTCATCCAGCCACACACATGCCAGAATTTCCTCTCCGACAGCCCCACTTTGACTTAAACACCAGCGTTCGCTAATGAGCTCCGCTTTCTCTAATTAGCACCCAAACGGGAGCGCCGCTCTCCGCTGCCTCTGCGCTTGCTCAGAGCTGAGGATTTATGGGCGGGAGGGATTTTCCCTGGGGTTTGCTTGGTGTGTCCTCAGCTCTGTGCCCTGGGAAAGGTGTGTGAGTGTCTCCTGGCACTGGTGTTGCCCTTTTGGTCACTGCAGGAGCCGGACATACCTGCCCTAAATTGTCCCTCAGCTGCCAACCTGTTTCTTGCCTGTGAGTTTACTGTGGGGTCTTTTTTCCTTCTTTTTTTTATAATGGTCGTGGTATTTTGCCTGTAGTTTGCCTTGGGAAATAGAGTGTGTCCTACATCTGTATCTATTTTAAGACTGCTCTATTGCCAGCTACCAGCTGGGGATATGGCTGGAAGGAGTAGTGGTTTCATGTTATAAGAGGAAATTCTGGATATTTTTATAGGATCCTCTAACTATGAAATATGTTTCTAGCCCAGGATACTATGCTCTTACAGATAGTACTCATTTCACCTGGCTTCAGTATTTTAAAAGCTGGTTTTCTGGCTTATCTTGATGGAATAAGATCTATTTACAGACGATGGAGAATAAGATACATGCAGAAAGCAAATTATTTTGTTTCTAATATTTGTATTTAATTAAGACGTATATTCTTTTCCTTTGTGTTAGTCCTGCTCTGATGTGTTTGGGTTTAGGGAAGCCAGTAGAGATTTTGTTATGGAAGCCTTTTAATTTTTGTGGTCTGTCCAGATTAAAGTACCTGGGGGCTACAGCAGTTTCTTCCAAAACTAAAACAGACGGACAGAACCCCTGTTTGTCAGAAAAGCATGAGGATGTTTTCACACAGCTGAAATTTGGAAGCAGGTGTCTTTCCTAATGTTTCACATCTTATGTTTATGCCTGTGAGGGTCCTCAACTCTCAGCTCAAATACTGGACTGTTTTCATCCTGACTGCTTTCTTGTGTCCCACATGTGTTTTATTCAGGGTGTTGAACAGCATGGTTTTAATTAAGTCCCACTTGAGGCAGTGATGTGGCTCAGAACCAGTTCCATGTAAGAGTCAGGGCTCTGACTCCATCCTCTGTGTGTGCTGACCCCATCCTGGAAGGTTTTCTGCCCTCAGAAACCCCTGGGTGTTCTCCTGCCACAGCTCTGGCTGTGCAGTCTTGGGTGATGCTGCACAAATATCAACGTGTCGCACTCCATGGTGCTTGTGTTCACAGATTCTCAAAAAAGCAAAACACAAGACAAACCCCAAACTGTCCAACCAAAACAAAAAAACCTTCTAATAACCTCAGAAAGCTTCTTTGTCCAGAAATGGCCAAGAGGAATGCCACGGCAAGTGTTTCATGGTCTCTCTGGATTTAATTTTTTTAGTGTTTTGGCCTGAGTAAAAAGAGGGACAAGGGTACATAAATGTGACCTTTTAACTCAAAGGTGAGGAGTTACTTGGTAAACTTGGCATAAACGGTTCCATGGTTTAGGGTGGATTTCTCTGAAGTGCCTCTGCTCTGGTTAAACAGCTCTTTGCTTCCCAAAGCTGGATAGTTGGTGGGTCTATGTGCTGCTCATGAATTACCAGGTAATAGTTTCTTTTCTGAAGGGTCTCTCACTGCATTCAGTGTTCTCCAGTTTTTCTTCTCCAGGGAGGTCCAAAACAACTTGTAAACCTGCAGGTCACCTTTGAGATGGAAGAGGAGCAGAACTTTCTCAGACTTTTCCAACCACTTCCATCTAATATTTAAGACACAGCATAAAAGTTGCAGTTTATGCAGTAGTAGTGGGGAGTGAATTTTGTATTGATTTTAAAATTAGTCATTTTTAGCTTACTGTTTTATGCATCAGAAAATGGCCTCAGCTTCATAAAGAATGCTGTATATTATTAATATACAGCATTAATTTAGTCTTGGCACTGGGCTAGTAAAAGCACTTATATCATTGCCCTGTCCTTAAAGTTGGACAAGTGAGGCAGTAATAAATGTGATGGGGAACAAATCCATTTCAGAAAATAGTTGTTGGTCCCAGCCCTGCTTTCCTCACACAACTCTTTTTTTTGGGGGGGTCACTTGATCTCCAGCTGTGCCTGCACAACAGGAGAGTCTGGAGGTGCTGAACTCACCATATGCAGGTCTGATTTTTGGCACTGGTTCAGAGGCTGGGAAGCCCAAATAGTTGATAAAGCAGACGATTTGGGTTGAGGAAAAGGGATGGGGAGGGAATCTGCCCTTCCCTAGGACTTTAGTGCCTTATCTTTGTTTTCAGGAGGGCTGGGCACAAGCTGCACCCAGGCAGGGTAAGTGTAGGAGCCTCCATGCAGCCAACTAGAGATGGAAAGTACCAGTGCCACAGGCAGGCCTGCAAGGCAAAGGACCCAATTTCAGTCCCTGTTCTTGTGCTGGGTTATTTATAAGCTGTTAAAGATGTATAAAGTGATTTTTGGAGCAAGCAGTGGAGGCTGTGCCTCTCTGTTTCCAAGTGCATGGTCTGACTGCTTACAGACTCCTGCTTGTTTTCCCATGTCCCATTTTTGGTGTTAGATTCTCCCATATTGGACACTGCTGTTTCTCAACTGGCATAAAAATTGAATTTTTGCAGGGTGTGGACCCATCCTGGTAAAGCAGCAGCCCTTCTGTGCAGGGTGTTTTGTGTGGCACTTCCCACCAGAATTACTGGTAGCTGTATTCTGGCTGACTGGACATGGCTCCATCTTCTCTTCCAGTTTTGTGGGCAAGTGGCAGTCACTAATTTAAAAATCCCTTTGATTGAGCTCTTATTTGGAAAAGAGCAGTAATTTCAGCATTAGATGTACATTGATAGAATGATTTGAGTTAGAAGGGACATTAAAAACCATCTTGTTCCACCCTTGTGCCTTGGGCAGGGATATCTTCCACTAGACCAGGTTTTCCAGAGCCTTGTCCAGCCTGGCCTGGAACACTCCCAGGGGTGGGGCATCCACAGCTTCTGTGGGCAGCCTGTTCCCCATCACCCTCACAGTCAAGAATTTTGTTCCTAATATTTATTCCTCTTCTCTAAAATTATTTTGCTGCTCACACACTGCTTGGTTTTATGTCATCCTGAAAATTAAGTTCTTCATCCTTGTTCTGCTAATGCAATTAAAGGAAAAAATGTGGAAAGAGACCCTGCGGCATCTGATGAGTGCACTTGTTCTTCTCAGGCAGTAATCTATTTGACACAAATGTGTGACTTTTTAGCAAGGCCACCTTAAAAATTAAACAAACAGAAACCCCTCAAAGCACTTTGTGGGCATCATGATTCACCCAAGTTATTTGCTGAGGTTTGAGATATTGAGGTGTGACAGCTGAGTTGGACTGATGGTGCTTTCAACTATCCCACCCTTCTGGGTGCTAGTTCAAGAAATACATCATGACAGATGGCATTGTTTTAAAGCTTGAATATGCTGTGCAAAGCACTGAAAAGCCCTGAACCTTAGAAAAAGAATTTTGTAAATTGTCATTCTAGAGTCTCTTTAGCCTCCTTAGCATCCCTTACCGCTGGACACATGACACATAGAAGCACTGTGGATGTGCCTTTAGGAACAGTAAAAGACAGATCATTTTAAGCTCTTGGATATTTGAGGATGTATGGGGCAGAAGGTATTGTCATCGTGTGGTTTTATTGTTGTAAAAGCAATTGTAGTAAAAGTTACGGTAATCCCTGGTGTTCTGCTTCAAAGGCCCTTGAAGTCTGCAATAATGGCTCCGGCGAATCTTGGCAGCCTTTGAGTTGTTTTCCCATTGTGGAGTGGCACTGATCAAACCTGGAGCTCCAAAGCTCTCTCCAGAAACACCTCTGGCTGTGCTTTCCCTGTTCTCCAGGCACTCACAAAGGCCACCACAACCAGCATTTAGAGAGTTCCCTTAGATCTGTTGATGAAAAGGACTCTCTAAGAGCTCAATATTATTCTGCCATCACATGTCAGGTTAGTGGGTTACAAAGTCTGTGCTACAGTGAGGAGCTTGCTGCCTTGGATGTCAGCATGAACCCATTTACCTCTACTTTTATGCTCTGATGGTGGAGCTTTCCTTTGGGACCAAAATCTATTATGATTGGTCTTTGACCAAGCTCAATAAACGTCTCTCCATTGCTGCTGCTTTGTCTGACTGCAAGGGTAATGCCCTAAAAGAGTTTTTCAAATTTGAAAACGTGCTTTGTTGAAGACTTTGGGTCTGTTCTAAGCACAGTGCTGCAATAGGGCTGTGTGAGCCCTCAGTGGTTTTTGCTGTGGCTGTAGGGGATTGCTGAGGGGACAAATGGCAGACACCCATTTTTGTGTGACCTGAGGTGGCCATTCACTTCCTGACCCCCCCATTGTGGCTTTGGGCACATTATTTGCCTAATCTCACAATTTCTCACCTGTGGAATGGGAAGGGCAGGTGCTCTGCTGGACTGGCCCTGTGCAGGGCCTCTCTCTCCAGCAGGGATGTTCTGCCCAGTGACTGCAGCACTGGCGAGGAAGCAGCTTGGAACTGTCCCTGCTCTGCCCTGCCTGCAGTGCTCCATGGCTTAGGAAAAAGGGATACAAACCTGCAGCACTGCCTTGCAGAGCTGTGAAATTCCACTCTCTGCTCTGTGCAGCTATCCATCAGCCTGATGGAGAGCTTTGCTATCTGCAGCTCCCTCACTGAGCAGCAGGTTGTTTGGTTTATTTTTGTTTTTTTAACTGTTGTTCTTCCTAGTGTTTCCAGTCATTTGGTGACACCTAAAAATGCATTTTCCAGTGTAATTTTTCTGAAAAACCCCATTATTGGCTGACTGGGGAGCTCCTACTCTGCAGTTAAAGATGCAGCATTGATTCAGGGTAGGTCTTCCTGAGAGTGAATTTAAAAAGCAGTGAGCCTCTGCTCTCAAGGAGCAGTTCTTCTCCTTGTTTAATAATTCTATAGGAAAATTCCCAGCACTTGGCACAGTCCTCCTGTCTGCCTGTGTGCTGTTCAGATCATCCCAAAGGGTCTTGTAGCTAGAACGTGTCTTTTTACCAGTTCTGGGCTAAGTTCTGTGGAAACTCATTAATTCCTCCCCTGCTTTGTTCCTATAGGGGATGGAGGTGACCTGACTGAAAGCTTTATGTAAGTAGAAACAATTCAGACTGGCTTTATTGAGTTTTCAGCTAGGTCTCAAATACATGAATAGCTGCAAAACTGGGATATCCCTTCCTAAAGAACTCTACAGGTAAAAACATGCTTTGTAGTAGACCTGGATTCAGTTTGCTGTGATCATGCAGATGGATGTGGAGAGCAGTTTGAGTACATGGAGGATTGTCTGTTATCAGCTAAATATTGTGCTGAGCCCCTGCACACAGCCCCAACTGTGGCATTTGCCTTTCCATGTTAGAGACCTGCTGGACAGGTAGTTCTGCACAAAACACATCCCCAGCCTGTCTGCACTGAGAGCAGAGGCCATGGGGACTCATGGGCTGCTTTGGAGGACAGTATGGATTCAGGTGATACTGTGAGTAGCTTTTTATCACTTTTACAGCTGCTCCCAGCACAGCAGACAGCATGTAATGAGAGCAATTAAGGGAGGACAGGACAAACTTTTTGGAAAGCGTGTCAGAAAGGTGAGAAAGTACATGTCTGGTGGGCTCTAGAAAGAGGAGATGGGGCTCCTGGAGAGGGAAGCAGGATGTATTTGCATCTTGCCTTCATTATGCATGAGAGAGAAAATACTGCATTAATGGGAAGGTATTGAACCATCACTAACTGAAGCTTTTTAAACTGAGTTAGGAGGAGATTTGGCCAAAGAGATTTTTGGGAATGGGGAAAGCTGAAATTGAATCCACTCTGGAAGGCAGAAGACAGAAAGGACTGGGGAATTAAGCAAACACAGTTGTGGTACTTGTAAATAAAGTAAATGAAAAAGGATTAGCCTACAGCTGAATGGAGTGAATGCTCTGAAAATCCATGGGGAGAGATCACAAATTTGCCCTGAATTTTTGCAGGTGATTCTTATCTCCATCTTGTCCATTATCCTGCAAAGAAAGAAAAGCTGCCTCTCTTCTGGAGGCAACTCTCCTGGGTCTGCATCCCAGTGACTGTGTTTGCTGTGTTTGGCTGGTTTGCTACTGCATTGGGCAGGTCAGTGTTTGGCTGGCTGCCTTTGCAAGCCTTTTGTTTAGGACTTGTTTAGGACTCCAGCTCCAGAAGTGGTTTCCAACACAAAGATCTATGGATGCCTTAGAGCATGAGGTTAGTGGAAAACATATCAATGAGCCTGGGAACCTCTGGAGCAAGAGGGCAGTGAAAATGGCAAAAAAAAAGTTTTTTTTGAGGCTTGCTAGGTGAAGAAATAGCAGAGGAAGAGAGAACTTAAGAGCAAAAAAATTCTCTGTGTGGGCTGGGAGCTGGAGAAGGAAGAGCCTGAGTAGGACTGAATTATAGACAGTGAAGATGTCCTTATAACTTGTGAGTTGCAGGTTTTTGTGCTTGCTCTGACTTAGCAAAGCATAAGGGCTTGTATTCTGTCTATTCCTCTGTTTTATGTTAAACATGTAATTAAGAGGTCTGAGTAAGAACCTGTGGGCTCTGCAGAAGGAAGCAAGTTGGTGCAAATCAAGTCAACAGAGGGAGAAACTCCAGCAGAAAGACTGGAAGCAAGAGCAGGGCAGCAGAGGCTGAGGTCTGCAGCACACATTCACCTTCTCTTCCAGCCAGGGGTGCCACAAACACTGAAAGCTTTCTGGGATCTGAGTTTAACGTTTAACCTGTCTTGAGTTAAATAATCCTGATGGGGAAATGGGCTTCTACTCCATGAAGTGCCAAAATCCAGGGAGGGTGATAAAATAGACAGTGCCCAGAAGATGAGGGTAGTGGGTAAGGGAGCTTGTGGTGCCCAGCAGAGCCTGATTCCTGATCTCCTATGCCCTGGACCTCATCAGGGTGCTGAAGTGACTCCCCTGGATGTGAGCCAGGCTGCTTTGGAACCTCCTGAAGTTTGGGATGTGAGAGATGGTGAGAAACACAGCCCACAGCTCCCTGGTCATCGTTCTGTGCTCCCCAGCCAGATCCACATACAGAGCTGGACATGGGCTGGGGTGAATGACTTGTTGTGGGTGCTGGTGAAATACTGCCTGACATGATGGCAGTATCATCTCTTATCCTGAGATGTATTTAAACAAAATCTGGCTGATCCCCTCTGTCCTCTGGAAGTGGGATCAAAGGGAGCAGGGCTGTGGGAGTGTGCCACAGTGGATGGGCTCTGGGATCTCCAGAGACGCAGAGAGGGTGACAGGAGGCTGTGTCCCCTCAGGGTGAATGTCCCCCCAAGCTCCTGAGGAGGAGTGTGGGGCTATGAAGGTCATGAATGTGAGTGTGAGGGGCAGGGCAAGGCAGGCAGCCCCCCACTGCTGCCTTCCTTCCACATCCTGCTCTCCTGAGAGCCAGAAAAGAAAACTTCTCCTCCACACGCCTGGGGAGGTGATGCTGGGGTCGCTGGGCCCTTCCCTGTTAATCAGCTTCTGGCTCTGCCAGAAATGACATCATTTCTTAGGCAGATTTCTTCATTAGGAAGCTCAGACACGAGTGGCACAGAAACCCTCCCTGCTCCCCAGGCGCCGAGGAGGCCGGGCTGCCCTGCCAGTCTCTGCAGCACGCTCTGCTTATTTATCATTCATGGCATCATGTTTGTTTTATGACAAATGAACCTAATCACGGTTTTCACAGTGGAATACACAGAAAAATACGCAGGACAACCATAGCTGCAGGTATAGAAAACCAAACTTAATTTAGAAAGTATATACAGGAGCAGTCTAAGCAGCTGAAGAATTGAATTAATCTAATAAAAAGATTCAGCTGTACATAATCCTTCATGCTGAAACAAAAGCCCCGTGAGATAGGATGGCGCTCAGGTTCTGCATTAAACTTTTTTCTTTTGTGCTTAATGCTCAGCCAAATCATTATTTGTTGCTGAAAAGTGCATTTGGGTGTTGGGAATATTTTTTCCCCCCCCTATGTCTTAAAGTGGAGGAGGGCAGGAATTGCAAATCATTTATTAATGCTCTGCTCCATTGTGGTCTTAATCTCCAACAGATGGGCCAGGATACTCTGCCTAAGTCTCAGTGTGAGGCTGCTGACTTGCACAGAGCTTCCCTTTTCAAGCACAGTGGATGCAGGGACTGGAAAAGGCACCGAGCATAGTGGTCATCCTGAAATGTAAATGCAACAATTTCAGAGGCTGAGAGTTAATCCCTGTGCTTGGGGGAGAAGGGGATGTGCATGTAGGTGTGTGTGCACACATGGATGTGCCTTCCTATGGGTGTGTTTTGGAGTAGTTGGGTTTTGATTCTTTGATGTGGCCATGCTTGCCAGGGAAACTCTGATAACTGCTTTCTTGACTCTGATAATACTGTATGCTTCCAACTGCAGCATCATTTCTGGTCCTTATCACTGTTTCTCTTCCTTTCACGACACAGAAATTGAGAGCAGAAATTGTTATGGTTGAACCAGAAAGAATTATACTCCAGGAGCCACCCTGTAGCTATCAGAGGATATTCGTGCTGCTCCAGCCAGCTGAAATAATGGTATGAGCTGCCTGCACTGCACTAAAATCCATTTCTGTGTGTAGAAACATCATTAAAGAGTGGCTTAAAGTACCCAGCATCGAAGAAGAATTTAGGACAAAAAATAAAAGAAACTTTCTAGGGTGTAGCACCAGGCATCCTAGAGTCAGCAGGAGATTTAGTGTCCAAGGATGGAGAGCTTTCCTTAGGAGACAGGTGGCAGTAATTTGTTCAGCCTAGCAAAATGAGACCTCCAGGGGAGTCGTGGCTTCCTATGAATATTTTCAAGGGGCAAGAGCTGATGCTGACAGAATAAGTAATGGGTGTAGGTTGGTGATGAATGAATTTGGACTGGAAATTTAGGAGACTCCTAAATATCAGACAGTTTGTGTAACAACTTTCCAACGACTGTAAGGAATCAAAAGCCAAAATGCTTTTTAAGACAGAGCTGGATGTCCTGAAAAGGGCCCCATGACAGTGCTTGTCATTGGGCAAGGGGATGGCTTTGCCTAGTGATCCAAATGTTCCCCACTTTTAGCTTTGAATTTTGTGGAAAACTGGTTCCTTTGCCAATGGAGTGTCCTTAAAATGTGTTGGAAAGCAGCAGGGGCCTGTGTGAAGGAGCAGCTTGGTTACAGAAATCTGACTCCTTGGTTTAAAGATGTGGTAGCTGGAGATAAATAGGATGGCTTTGTCTCATCTGAAGACCCCAAAAAGTGGAGTTGAGAAGAAAGTAATGGAGATGCCAGACATTGTGGGCATGGAAAGGGCAGGGATTCCAAGTGCATCACCTTGTTGTGTGCCAGATCTTGCCTTGCACATCTGGAAGGCATTTCCCTGCTTCCTTTTGCCCCTTTGAACAGGCTGCCATTTCCAGCCAGCAGCATCTCCTGCCAAGGGCTGATAGGAAATAGATTTATTTTTGAGGGTTGAAATGCTGATGAGCAGAAAGGACTTTCAGCCATTACCAAGGCTGGCAGCAAGCCTCAGATCTGAGATATCCATCTCCTTCTTTAAGTGTGGCATCAAGGCAGGCTGTGCTTGGAATGCTGCAACTTCTCCCATATCTCAAACCCTCTGAGGGTTCAGTTCCTGCACTGCCTGTGCTCTGCATGGCTTTGCACGGGATGACAGAGGAGTATCACAGGAGAGACTGATTCCCATCTGGACATCTGTACATTCTCCACCTTCTGCATTAGCAATTGAATTCACCAGGAAAATGTGCTTCCTACCATCAAGCAGCAGTTCTGCATGTTCACAGCCTCAGGAGTTCAGCACTGCTGCTCTATTTCCAGCCAGCTTTACCTTCCTGCCATGTCCCTGCATCTCTGGCTTATTCCTCTGGCCACAGGACACAGCCCAACCAGCTAAATTCATGAAATCCATCTCTGCTGCAGCCAGGCCTTCTGGAGCTCCAATCCCAGAGGCTTTGGGAATGGACCAGAATTGGGAAACATACAAATTTTTAAGTAAGGATATGTATCTTCAAATTGCACACCAATTTAATGAGGATAAATTGTGCAGACACTCAGACTCTGATGCACATTACTGATATTTTTAGTGCCTGGAATTGCAGGTGGACCAAAGTCTTTTGTTTTTCCCTCTCATAGAAGTGATACCTCCAGTGTCATCTTATAAAATTCACTAATGTCCTGCTTCATAAATTTCCAGATGAATAAGGCTGCACAATTTAGATAGTCAGTAAAATCTAGCAGCCAAAGAGAAGGAACATAAAAATAAATAAAAGGATATCTGGAAGATTGTTGCCTGAGTCCTGTCAAACAGTGTTTAGCTCCTTCATCTCTGCTCAAGGGTGTCCCCAGCCACCTCCCAGGGAGAGGGACATGTGCTTTTCAAAGGAACCTAAATGTACTTTATGGTCAAATGGCATGGGGCTGGTGAGAAAGGTGGGTAGAAATGGCTTTGTGCCTCTCCATGTACTCCCACTTCATGTGGAGTAACCAGAGTGGCTCCAGCTGGAGTTAGAGCAGCCTTGAGGCAGGGCTAAGCCAGCCTCCAGCAGCCCTAAGGGGAAGAAACAGGATGTGATGCTTCCTGAGCTCAATCCCTCCCTTCCTTTCTCTCCTACCCAAGAAGGGATGGGTGGTTTTTTACAAATCCTGGGTTCTGTCTCCTGTAACTGGTTAAATCATCCCCAGCTGATGCTTACAGTGAGGGGCAGAGCAGCTGTAATGTGCAGGGAACAGGACACAGCAGCTTCTTTGACTGATTCAAGCCAATGGATGACCCTGGGGGGAAGTTCAGCCTTAAATCAGCACATTTCTGCCTTAAGCTAATCCCCTCCCTGCCCAGTGCTTCCCACTGCAGCAATATCCAGCCTTGCTCATGAGGATGCACAGAGCACCCCTCCAGCAGCGTGTCTGCTCCAACCAAGGTCCACACACCTGATATGGAACAAAAAGAGCATCAGGCTGGTGCTCCTGAACCTGTTTCAGGCTATCCTCCAGCAGACTGGCACAGCCATGGTGCAGGCAGCAGGACCTGCTCAGCAGCTCATGTGTTCACCACGTTCCTCTGCCTTTGTGCACATGTTCCTCATGCTCTTTGCTGCTCCAGACTGGAAAAGCTCATTCCCTGCAGGGAGACAGGTAAAATGCCTGAGGAGGCAGGTAAAATTCCATACAGGGAGGCCACCACCTCGTCATTCACTCCCAAACATCCTCCTCTTTGGGGCTGTGTGCTCGTCTGAGAATAGCTCCTTGTCACAGCCTCCTCTGCAGGAACAGCGTTATTTATTCATAGGCATTGGGTTTGCTCTGATAGTCTTTCTGAATTTATGCTAAAAAGAGATCTGCCTTGTGCCTGGGAAGTGCCTGGCCCTTCCTCCAAAATGGAAGTGAGAAAAGCTCCTCGTGTGTTTTTTATGCATGGTTAAAAATAGCCTCCTAGAACTAACTGTATGTTGGATAAATATGAATGAGGGAAGAACAAATGTAGTAACCCTCAGAGTCTACAAATGGACAGGTATGTGTGTCTATCCTAGAGCTTCTAAAATTTCTCCTCTCAGCCATTTCATACTCCAGTCTCTTTCTTCTCTACTTTCTTTGTCCTTTGTTCCTATGGCTTTGTTTTAATTCTCCTGCATCATTCATTTTTTTCATTTAACTCTCTGCTCTGCCTATTTCTCTCCCTTCTCATCAGTGTCCTTCCCTGCCTCTGCTTTCCATCCTGCTCCCCCCCACATCATCTTTTTCTTCTTTCCCAATACCTCTCCCTGCTCATAGCCAGTGCTCCCCGTTCTCCCCCTTGTCTCCTCTTCCTTTTCACTCTGGGGACTCTTGAGCCCCAAAGACAACCCTGACCTTGGCTGCCAGCACAGCCTTTGGCTCAGGAACAGGGATGGCAGCCAGAGGGAGGTGTTTCAGTGCATCCTGGATGTGCAGACAGAAAAACCTCACTGAAATGTCTGTTTACACCTGCCCTCTTAGTCAGAACCAGACATAAAATCCTTGAGCCTGTATCTGATGTATTTAAATGGATGAAAACGTTAGAGATGAAGAGTCTGCCCATATGTTGTGAGTGTTTTACAGTGACAGACCTGAATGTTTATCCACATGAAGACCCTTTCACACCACAAAACAGTGTTAAATGGCTTCAGGGTAAGTGGATTCAAGCCAGAGAGGGTATAAACAGCCTGCTGAAAATGCTCTTCATGCTGTCTCCTGTCCTCAACTTCCCTCATCTCTCCAATTTCCAGCTTTTAGAGGAGAAAAATGTTGTGTTTTTTGATATTTCAGGTCAGTCTGGGAGCTGTGTGTGCCTCAGCAGCTCTTTTTGTGTTAAAACCCCATGGCTGACGTGAGCATGTGCTGGGCTCATGGGCTGTAAGGGAAGAGCCTGAGCCATGTGGCATTTGGATAAGAAAGCATCAAGTGCTATTTAAGACTTCTTGAAGTCCCTAACTTATTGTGGAAAGCCATTGCCTAGCAAATTAGTTGTATTTAACCACTCAAAGCCACTTTTCCTTTTGGAAGACGAATTTAATGGAGGGATGTAGTTACTTTTGTTTTGGAACATGGGCAGCCTTGTTCTTCCTCCATCCAGTGCTCTCTGTCAGTCCTCAGCTCTGTCCTGACTTAATGTGTGCTGAGGAATGTGCACTGTTCTAACATTCAACATCAGAAAAAAAACCAAAAAGTGTTTATTGTCCTTCTTAGAGAAAAGGAAGTGCTCAGAAAGTTTTACTGAAACCCTCTGCGGCATCGTAGTCTAAATTCTTGTCAAAAAAAGGAAGGGAAAAGGTCTGAGTTTTAACACGTTTGCTTGGGCTACCAAAAATCCTCATTGTCTGCATTTGAATAAGAGTATATTTTGTTCAACTCTGGAATCTTTGCTGCGAAGAGGCAGCTTTGGACAAGCTGGGCCCTCGGGAGGGAGGATCCTTTTGCTTTTTGCCCTCCACAGCCACAACTGACAGCACTGAGGGAAGACAGGACATGGTTAATCCAGTGCCCGGATCAGCTGCTGTGGGGAGCAGTGGGAAACGGAAAACCATTCAGGCAAAGATGTCTCCTATCCCTGCTGCACAACTCCTTCCAATAGATGGGATTTTGGAACAGCAATTTATATTAATACTCAATAGGATGTTGCTATAGCAACTATATGATGTGGTGAATAATTTCATGGGCTTAAATCCAAAATGCTGGGAGCTAAGATGGGTCTGAGCATGATTTAGGACTTTGGTCATGTGGGTGCTGTGCTGGAATGATTGTATTGGGGAAAAGTTGGGGTAGAAGATAAAAGATGCTCCTCTGGCTCTGAAGGGAGCTGGACCCTGTTAGGAGCAGCTGGGGTGGGAGAGTGAAAATCGAGGACACTCCAGAATCCTCCCTCTGCACCAATTTGCATGTGTGGCCATGAGGGACCCTGATGCACTGTGGTTCCCTATTGGTATTAGAAGTTTGCTGTAAACTAGATCTGACATTTAGCTTCAGGTCAAATTAAATTGATTTGACCTAGAATGAATTTGTTGGTTTGTTTTTGTTTCACATTTAAAAAATCGTTAAAAAAAAAAATCTGTTACAGCTCTGTTCCAAGCAGAATTACTTCCCTTTAATTTTCTCTCTTGCCAAACTGAAGAGTCTCATATTTGCCCAGTTTTCATCTACAGTGCTGAGTTACAAGAGGCAAAATTGGGCTTTTTATGGTGGCGCCAGAAAAAGACATCTGGAACCCTGTCAAAGGGCAGAAATGGAATTCATTTCCTCATCCAGATGTGCTGTGATGGGGAGATGGTGTCTAGGCACCCCTGTGCTCCCTGTTCCACTCCCCTGCCCTTTTCCATCAAGAAATATACCTTGATATGTAGTTTAATTTTATGTATTAACTGATTTTATATATTAACTTCAAGCCACTTTTTCTCCCATCCTCTAAGACTGTGACTAATTCCCTCCACTTATACCTTGAGAATATTTATAGACTGTGATCCTGTTCTTGCCCTCCCTTCCCTCTACTGTGCAACATAAATTTTTCTGTCATTCCCTCCTCCAGACTGGTCCCAGGTGTCCTGCCCTCCAGTGCTTGTGCCATCAGCATCTTCTGTAGCTTCTCTGCATCTTTCTGTTCCTGTCCTCCTAAACAGGGGAAACAAACCACAGAAATGCCCAGCTCCTGGGTTTTCTGTGCTAAAGGACAAGGTACAAACAAATGACGTGGTCTCTTCTCCCTGTCACGTCCATCCGTGTCAGGGACTTTTTGTTTTACATTGCAGGGTGAGTGCATGAGCTCCTGTTTGTATTCTTTATGATCATGGGCTGGCTCTGGCCTTCTCTAGTGTCCTGCTGGGTGTTCAGTCGTGCTCAGGCTGCAGCCCTGCACCCACACTCTCACTCCTGAGGGGAATACACTGCAGCCCTGAGCACAGTGTAAACTCCCTGATGCACTCACACCACCCTGGTTGAAGTTTTTAATGCAATGAATGATTACCAGTATCTGATACTGCATGTAAAGACCTCACTCCAGGAAATCTTAGTGTCTTAATTCCCCTGTTACCA
This sequence comes from Polioptila caerulea, assembly GCA_013397295.1. NCBI lineage: Eukaryota > Metazoa > Chordata > Aves > Passeriformes > Certhiidae > Polioptila > Polioptila caerulea. Next base: position 308,601 of record VYXF01005075.1, read on the forward strand.
CTTTATCCATCTGACTGATATCCTGTATGTACCTTATGAATTGATTACCAGAGGGAACCAAATGTCAAAATTACAAGAGAAAATGAAGTTTCCCACACTCAGTGTTTTTTCCTGTGCTGCCTAAAGCAAATAATACAGCCAAGAAGGTTATTAGATTTAATTTCTTAACACTTTTTTATTTGAAGCACAAGCCAGAGGCTGGACGTGACTGAGCAATATGTGCTGGCAGCACAAAAAGTCTGCTGTGTCCTGGGCTGCAACAAAACAAGTGTGAGCATCAGATTAAGGGAGGGGATTCTGCCCCTCTGCTCTGGTGAGACCCCACCTGGAAAGCTGCATCCAGCTGTGGAATCCTCAGCACAGGAAGGACATTGAACTGTTGGAGTGAGTCCAGAGGAGGCCACCAAGGTGGTCCAAGGGCTGGAGCTGCTTTGCTCTGGAGACAGGCTAAGAGAGCTCAGTCTGGGGAAGGCTCTGGGGTGACCTAATGGAAGCTCATCAATACCTAAAGGGGCTACAGGAGGTCTGGAGAGGGGCTGTTTACAAGGGCATGGACTGACAAGACCTGGGGGAAATGGTTTCTGACCAACAGAGAGTGAAGTTAGATTGGAGATTAGGAAGAAATTCTTCCCTGTGAGGGTGGTGAGGCCCTGGCCCAGGTTGCCCAGAGAAGCTGCCCCATCCCTGTGAGTGTTCAAGGTCAGGCTGGAAGGATTTGGAGCACCCTGGTCTAGAGGAAAGTGTCCCTGCCCATGGCAGAGGGGTGGAACTGGATGATCTATAAGGTCTCTTCCAACCTGTTCTATGATTCTGCTGCTTAAGCTTGTCAAGTAGTGAGGCTCTTCCAAATGCCCTCTGGCTCACTGACAGTGGTAGTCTCTAAAATTGGGCTTTTCCCAGAGGAAAAACTGCTTCACTTGCCCTGAAGTTTTCTGGATCTCCTATCTCTTTGAAAACAGCTTGGAAAAATCTGCTTGCCATATTTTTATATTCTCTGTGGACATTTTTATCATTGTGGTGCAAACCTGTGGGTGAGTCAGCAGTATCTGCAGAGAGGTCCTGTCCAGAATTTTTCTAGAAGCTGCTCTGTCCTCAGCTGTACCTGGTGTATCTGCTGGGATGGAAAGATCCTTGTTGGTCATCACAGATGCAATTCTGACTGTTGTGCAGCTGTTTTCCAGAAGTAGCTTTTGCTAGAGCCTGAAGCAGGAGAACTGCTCTGGAGATCATGTATTTATCCTGTCTCTTCAAGCAGGGGCACCTCCACTGATTGCACCTGAGAGTTCCTTCTGTAACTACTCTCAAAAACTTTGTTGTTCAAGATCTGAAACCTTCCTGGGCTGCATAGGAAAGTGTTTCAGTGTCTTCTGCCTGCTCTAGGGCCAGGGTGGCATCAGGTTGGGAGTCTTGGATGTTCCACTGGGGAAAGGGACATTCTTTGGAGGAAAGCAGACCTCCCTGTGGCTGAAAATCTAAGCTTTCACTGCAGCTTTTCCTAGAAATCTTGCAGCAGGTGTGGGTGAGGCGGCAGCACCGCCGGCACACGGATGGGCTGACAGGCAGAGCAATCAGAGCGCTCTCAGCTCCTGCCTTTCCCAGGCACCTGATCCGGCTCTGGTAGAGCTGCAGGAGGTACCAGGAGCTGTGTCATCATCCCCAGCCTTTCCCTCGTGGGGCCAAACCCCGGCTGTGCTGCTGAGTGTGGGGAGAAGCTCCCGACAGGGAGGTTGGTCCTGGTGCTGCTGCGGAGCTGCTGCCCCCCTCCTGCTTTAATGACTCTCCAATTCCAGCAAATGGCTGGTTTGCATCGAGCCTGCTCTGCCACAGCCTCCAAAGCTTTCAGGAGCGCAGGCTCTGCTGTCCTGAACCCTGCAGGAGGCTGTGGTTTGGCCACCAGCCTGGGCTGTGGGGAGCTGGGTGCCCCTGCAAGGAAGGAAGGGAGGAGCAGGAGCATCTCCTGGGCTCTCAGGGAGGGTGGCAGTCAGACTAACCTGTGTTCCTTGAAATCTTAATTATGCCTCCACTCAGAGCACAGAGTTCAAACTTTTTGGCTGCTCTCCTGGGTGGGTGAATAGTTTTGGTGTCTTGCACTCACGGAGAGGGAAGGACTCGTGTTGGTTCTTCTGTAGCGAAGGGTGAACAGTGGGATAGGTCTAAAAAACATCCTCCAGGGGAGTGAGATGTCTGGGGAGGATTTTCCTGTCTCTGCTTGGAGTGAACTCATCTGTCACAGGAGAAGAGACACAGTGGCAGGTAAAGAAAGGAGGGACCTTGAAGGCAAGGACATTTCTAGCATTAGTTATGGCACACATGGCCAAATCCTCCTCAAGCAGAAGCTGGAGCCAGCAGGTTGATGCTGATTTATGACTGCAGTGGCTCTGCCCCAAATTCTGTACTACTTTGAGAGGTTTAACTTTTAATATATTTTGGAAACTTTTTTATTAACTTTCAAATGCATCCTTGGTGGCACCACCCTCTAGAAACAGAGAGAAATCACTTAATGTGCAAAGAAACACCATCAGTGCTTGGATCAGAGTCTGCTGCCTCACCTGCCTCTGCAGAACCTCTCAAATTCTCCTTTTTTCTTGAAATATTTTCTGATATTATGTATTCTGTATCATTCTCAATGCTCTGCAGGGTCTTTTGTCCTAATGTTTCTGTAGCTGCCTGTAGAGGCAGACACCAGGAGTCAGCACACCTGGTCCTTTGGCCTTTCTGGAGCAGGTCATGTTGTAATGGGAAAACCTGGGGTGGAAAGAGAGCTTGACGATGATTTTTGATATTTTTCTGTGTCTGCCTGCGTCAGCCTGGCACTGCCATGTCCTCTGTGACCTAGATTTCCCTGCTGTCCCCTGGGCATTAGATTTGATCCTGATTTATGGCCAGTAATGCCTTGTCTTCAGACTCTATTTGTTGGCTCCCAGGGCCTCGTACTTCCTTCCCTGGTGACAGTTTTATGCAGGTGTAACTCTTGTGCCTTTGGTGGAGTCACTCCTGATTTACCCCAGCCCTCAGTGCCTGACAGCTGGTTTTCTCCCTGAATTACTGTGCCTGACACATCACTGTAGGTGTTAGGCATTGTCACAAAATTAATTTTCCTCTTGAGAGCCCTCAGTGATTTCAGCTGAACCTCTTTGCAATTGTCGCTCTGTCTCCCTGGAAGATTCATGCAGCTGGAGTGGCTTCACCCTTGGGGGATGGGGAGCCAAGTCCAAGACAACCCTTTTTGCCTTTTCTCTCATTTTTTGTGCATGGCTTTCCATGAGATTTCTGTGATTTTTCGTGGTCAGTTGTGAGTAGCATAGCGAGAACTCAGCAGTCCCTCCAGATGTGAATCAGATTATTACTAAAAAACTTGTATTTCAGCAAAACTCTTCTCCTGCACTGGGTTTTCCCTCCCTGTGGAAGAGCCTGAAGCTGCAGGGCAGTGATTTCTGTCCCAGGTTTATCTCAGCATCAAAAGCAGCTGGAGTTGGAATTTCTCCCTTTTCCAGGCTGAGTTGGAATCTGTAGCTCTGTGGCTGGGGATTGCTCCAAGTTAATCATGAAAAGCTGAATTTACAAGGAACTGGGACCCAGCAAAGGTGGGGCTGGATGGGCTGGAGGTGCTTGGGACAGGGCATTCCAGGGATGGAGAGAAGGTGGTTCTGCAGGGAAGACTGGAGGACAACCTGCTCTGCTCTAGGGGTAAAAGCAGTGAGCAGCTGAATTTCCTGAATCATGCTGGAAATGGGATTTTGGTATTTTAAAACTTAAAAGATGAATGAGACTTAGCCAAATGCATCCAGATTTTGTGAGGCTCTTTGGATTCTATTGCTCTAAAGGGAGTTGGGTCCCATTTCAGGTAATGGAAAAGCATGATTTAGGTGCTAATTCACTTAGTGCTTGGGGTTTTTTTGTCGTGGAGCTCAGTGAAGTTTTATCATTCCAGGGGAAATGACTTATTTCACTGACTACAGTGAAATAAGAAAATTAATCTTATAAGCAGGCTTTAATTATCCTCAGAAAATTGCATTTGAAAGTATTTTAGGTAGTATCATGGTGTCATTGAAACCTATCAGCTAGTCATGTTACTATCACTGGAGTGAAAACCTTTTTACAAGAACCAGATTTTTGTTAACTTGCTAAATAATTTTTTTTTTTAAATAATGCTGCACATCTAGCAGCATTTGCAAATTTGTGCACGATTCAAACCATTCTTTTGCTTTCACAGGCCTCCTTCTAAAATGCCCTGTATTTTTCATGCTGTCCAGAGTACTGTGGAGGGCTGTCACAGACCTTATGCCAGGATTTTACTGCCAGGTCAAATTGGAGCTCTCTGAGATCATTTATTGAAGCAGAAAGCCCCGAGGGCACGTGGGGGTGGGAAGTGCTGAATCATTTACCATGGGTTCACTTTGCACACTGATGGTTGGCTTTGGGGCACCTGCTCAGCATCCCCTGCCAGATGCTGAGAGCCCTGTGGGTGCCCGTGGAAGCTGAGGATGTTCAACATCACCAAGCTCTGCTCCCATTTGACTTGGCTTGGTCTGGGGTGCACCATGACACCCACAGTGGTTACCCAGAAACAGCAAAAAGATGGGCCCTGGTATTTTTTTGGAGACACACCGACAGGGGAACAATAGCTGCTGTGGTGCAGCATTTGCAGCCCAAAAACGAGATGCTGTTAATATCCTGCTGGGATGGAGTGGACCTTCTTAATCTTAAAAAGCTCAGCAGTGTTTCCCACACATCCCTCCCACAGATGAGGCTGTAGCAGTCCACAGCAGAGCCAGGACCTGATCCATGCCTGCCCAGCTGCTGGAAGAAACCAGAAGCTGGCTGGGGCAACAGGAAAAGCCCCCAGGCAGGGTCCTGGGGAGAACCATAATGAGGAGGTGACCTGCCAGCAGCTGCTGAGGGGAGTTTCTCAACCAGGCAAACTGATGCTCCCAAAAGTGTTTGGGCCTCTAAGGGTTGGATCCTGAAAGGGTTTTGTCCTCTGCTCCAGTCTCTGAGCTTACAAGAAGGTCAGGAACTGATAAAGGTTGCTGATCCTCAGCAGCCAAGGTTTTTGGGGGCTGGGATCCCAGCTGACCCCCATTCCCCCATGTATTTATCGTGTGGAGGACTGAGATTGGGTATCCCTGCATCTGGAAGCTGCAATGCCTGTTCACAATAGACACCTAAAGCTGTGGAAAAGTGATGCAGTTCCAGCTGAGAGGCTGTGGTAACTCATATCCTCTGCAAAATGACCTAGAGGAGAGGTTTTACATGCACCAAAGCTTATCATTAACTTGTTTGAATTTAGGACTCACTCTCCTCTCAGGGAGGGATGAATCAGAAGCCACTCCAGTGAAATCAGCTGAGTAATCCGAGTGTCAATAGGATTAAGTTGGTTTTTCCCACACTGTCCTCTTGCCCTCCTACCTGTGCAGGAGGCAGCACCTGCCATGGCAGTGTTCCCTCTGCTTGCTGCGGGGTCTGGAGGGGAAGGGTGGATGACTTGTACAGATGAGGCACTGGCACACTCCTGTCCCCAGGAGCTGAGGCACAGGCTGTCAGCTGCTGGGGACAGCTGGGAGCAGCCTTCCTGCTGCCCTGTGTTTCCCCAGCACATCCAGAGCCATGCACAGGGAGGAATAATAGCACAGGATCCTGTTCCTCCCGATACACCCGGCTTTCCTATAGCATCTGTTGTGCCAATGAATCCCCAAATGGCTCTCGAGGGTGGCCCTTCGTGTCTGCCAATGCGAGTTGTGGGGATGGATCTTCGCTGCAGACACGATTATGAGAGTTCTGGAAGAAAGGAAGTTGCTACCCTGTAAAGTGGGTTTGGGAATGCCGAGCCAAAACAAAGAGCACCATCTCCTGGCAGCTGGGAATGGCTGGCATTGCTTCCAGGGATGCATGCCTCGTTGCAGTTCTCCTGCAGGCAGCTTGCTGCTCTCTCTGTCTAGCCCAGAGCATCTGGAGGTGGGAAGGCTCGGGGCTGACAGCTCTGGCCACTGAGAGAGGGTCCAGGGGACACATCCAGGGGTGTTATCCACAGCACAGTGATGCCTCTGCTTGATGTGAGGGCTCTCAGCCATTTGGGTTTCAAGCTCTGCTCGAGTTGATACACAATTGCTAAAGTACTGTCGAGTTTTGTTTGGATGTCAAAGAGCTTGGGGTTAGAAAATTCACACAGAAGGGTCTTGCAGAACTGGGAGCACGACTCCCAAGTGGTACAGTCAAATATCCCTGAGGGTGGCCAGATTATTTTGAAGCGGCTTATGGTTTGGGTGGAGGCTGAGAGATGCCTCTGCCACTGTGCAAGCTGCCCTTGCCACTTCCAGGAAGGTACTAGTCAAGGACATTCAGAAATCTGGAGCTTTCCTGAGGTTTGGGTTGAATTTGAAATCAGGCAGAGAGGGGAAAACAGCTTGGTCTGGATCCAAGAAAATGGTGTGCTTTGAATTTGGAGGCAGACTTGGGACTGCTGGTCTGGCTGGGGAAAGAGGAGTGGAAAAGTGAAGTAACACTGAACATCTGCATAAAGATGTGTATGGATACAGATGAGAATGCAGTAAGACGTTTTGAGTTTTAAAAAGGAAAGTAACTGAGTTGGGGGACTAAAGGGACACAATGAGACATCATGTATCAGGATCAAAAAACAGGAAAAAGCCTTTCCCTTTTTCCCCCTTCTTTTTTAAGTATAAGTGAGGAATAAAAAGAAGACAAGGTCAAGCAAAGGCTTTTTACTAGTGGCTGAAGACAAAGTTGTAAATTTGGTACAGAAAAACAACACAGAGCTGTTGAATAACTACTTTTGTTGTGCATTTGGAAGAAAGCAAGAAGACACATTTTCCTAATGGTCATGGCTGAGTGATAAAAATGAAATTGATAATTGATTAATTACTGCAGGTCAGAGAATTTTGAAATGGGATAGGGAGAGAGCTGGGAAGACCTTGTTTCTGGGAGCTTTCATCTCTGCAGCACTGGGACAGCCAGTAATGACTCCTGAAGCCCAACATCCAAAGCAAAAAGTCAAAGCCAGCTATTAAAAAGACTTACAGGAATTTGCTGGAAGCTTCCTGCTCCCACTCTTCTGCTTTTGTCTGAAAAGGTCGCTGAAACCTTGCTTCTTCCTGTTGCAACCAAGAAGATTTTGTCTTTTCTGCACAACTCCAGGCTGTAAAAACTGCATCACCTAATTAAAGATTAGCTCTCCCCTCTCTTATTCTGAAAAGTTATTAATTTTGAACAAATCAGTGACAAACAATAAATACAGAACCTTGCATTTAGGGGTTGCCAGCTGTTTTGGGGAACTGAAATTCATGTCACAGAATCATGGAATGGTTTGAGTTGAAAGGGACCTTAAAGGTCATCTTGTTCCAACCCTCCTGCTGTGATCAGGGACACCCTCCACTAGACCAGGTCCCTCAAATGTCAGTCTGTCTGTGCCAGTGAAGATCACCAGAGCTGCATGTGAAGCTTGACAGGTTAATACAAAATAAGGTTATTTTATTGAAAGTTGGGCACGATGTTCTGAAATGATCAATTTTAATAAGGCCAAGAATATTCTAGTTCGGGGGAAAAAAGGATTAATTTTTTAAAAATCAGCTCTTTTTCTTGACTGTGATCCTCAGCTAACTTTTTGTTCCCTATCCCAGTGTGCTGCAGCAGTGCAGCTCACCTTGATCCAATTTGGTCTTCAGCTGCCTTTCTTACATTAAAAGCTACTCTGCATGGAACCAATGATTTCTAAGTTGTTTCCTGTGTCAACTGCTGAATAACTCTAAATCCAGTTCTGTAGGAGAGGATTTCTGGAGCATTCACTTATTCTGAGCAAACAAAGCAGTCATTTTCCAATATATTTTTTTTTTTCCTTTGCACTTGATGAGAACACATGTAACTTGCTGAGCATCTCAGCTGGGCCGGGGTGATTGAATCAGACCCATTACTCCTTAGCTGGTCGCAGGAAGTGAAATTATTTCCCCAGGGCTCGTGTTACAAGAAAGCACAACTGCTGTTCTCAGGGGCTGAATAGCTTTCCTTCACCTGAATTGGCAGGCAAGTTTTTGGGCAGTTTTGAGTGAAATCCAGATTAAAAAAAACCCCAACCTTTTTAACAAGGGTAGATTCAGACCTGATCCTCTCATCTGTTACCAGTGCTATTCAAGGCTTCTCCTTCCCACGGATATTGAACCAAATAACCTTAAAGTCAGAGAGGGCATTGCTTAATCACCAGGCTCTGAGTACACTATTCTTCAGCAGAAACCTGCTCAGCTGTTATCAGTTTCCATGTCTTTAATAGCCAGTCTAATAGCTGAGAGAGCCACACTTCCCAAATGAGAGGCAGTTTCAGCAATGGCTTTAAATCAATCCCAGTGGAAATAAGGAGTTACATTAAATCCTATTAATTAGGCAATTTCAGCTGTCTTCAGTGCTTTTGACTCTGCTGTCGCCTTGAGAGTTGGGATCCCCATATGTCCTGCTAATGTGAACCCTCCCTTTGCTCACATACCCTGTAACTCTTTCTCCTCCTCAACCCCAGTAAGAAATGCATTTTCTGATTTCATTTCTATTTGCAAAGCTGCTGCAGGAAAAACCAAAAAGGTTTGTGATTGGCAGTGATTCCATTCTAAATCAGCTCCTGTGTTAACACCTGCTACAGTACCGGCTTTGTAACTATTTAAAAATGTGCTGTTTGTGTCGATGACTATTTCAGGGTTATTTTTCTTTCTGCTGAGGGATAACCTAAAGGATAGGATGGTATTTTCTCAACCTCTCTTTATCACTGTGGCTCTCCTGTGAGCTGCCCTGGCTATAACTCCTGCTATGAAGCACCTGACACAAATGCATTAGAAACTCTTTCAGTGCTCTATTGATCAGCATTGCTAAGAGCTGCAAATGCTCGTGCATCTGGCTCCCATGTACTGTGGACAAAGCACAAGTGAAAGCTGTGAACAGCATCTGTGAATATTGCTTTGGCAGTGGCTTCAATCTCCTTTGACTCTGTTTGTGCTCCCTCCCTCCCAGCAGTAATGGGATGTTTGTAGGAATGGATTTTTGCCCTCTGATGGTGTTGTGACAGCGTATTCCTCATGAGCAGAAAGTATTCCACAGCCATCTTGGGCTGGTCCACAGCCACTCAGAGTCAGTGGGACTTTTCTAGTGAATTCAGTGGGCTTTGGATCGGGTCCAGAGGGCACTGAGGAAGCATTTAATGAAAGAGCAGCCCTGAAACCCCGTGATTTAGACAGCCACTCACCCAGCACAAATAGTAAATTACAAACAGCAGATACTGGCAGCAACAGGCATGAATAGTCTGTAGTCAGCAATTCACAGTCTGGAATATGTTGGCGTAAACAATGCATCAGATAATTCCAGCTAACCAACACATTTGTGAAAATCCAAGCCTGTTCATGGATAATTTTCAAAAAGCCAAGTTCAGCAAGAGGAGCACTTGCAAGGAATAGAATCTTTCCCTTTTTTGCTTACTGCTCATTTATAAATGTGTTCTGGGTATGAGCTGTCCTTGCAAGGCACTGGATGACCTCAGGTAGAACCTGGGCATTAGACAGCCCAGTTTATCCCTTATTCTGCTTTGGTTTTGCTGTGGTTTTCCACTTTGGCTTCATTCTCACGTAGCTTTGCTGTTGGGACTGAGTTATTCAGAGCAGTGAGGATGGGAGCTGCCTGCAGCAAGTTACAAAAGCATCTTGCAGCCCTGAGTGAGCTGGCAGGAAAACAGAAGGTGAGATTTGGAGCAGGTAAATGTAAAGGTGCACAGATAAAGAGGGGGAAGTAAGCCCCAAGTTCACATCTCCACAGTGACCCTCACCACTCTGAGGCAAGAGCTTGCCTTGATGATTAATGTTTCTATGAAAACTTCTATGCAGTGCTACACAGCAGTGAGAATACCCAGCTGAAGGCTGGGAATGACTGGGAATGGATGATTTTCCACCTGCTGGCTGCAGCACCCCTTGCTCTGTGCTCTGCTGTGGCAAAGGCTGCTACAAGTCCCTGGCTGAGGGGATGGAGCTGCTGCCAGCAGTGTGTGTGCAGGAGCAGATTAGCAGGGAGCAGTGTGGGGAGCAGCAGCACCCAAAGCCAGGGAGGGTGGGGACACAGGAGCAGGTAGCACAGGTAGGCTGAAAAGCAAGGAGTGGCACTTTTGGGTTGCTTTCCCCCTGTGCTACCAGGTTTCCCCTTGTAATGAAAGGGGCATGTTGTTCCCAGCCTAGAGGCAATCCAGGGAAAAGAAATTGCTTGCAAGACATCACAACACTGAACAATGCAGAAATATAATGAGGGAAATGATCACTCTGTCTATGTGCAGGGCTTGGGGTGTGTGAGTGTCAAATCCAGCGAGGCTGTGCTGTAAAATAAAGCCTTCAGCTACAACACTGAGGTATTACAAGGGGGGAAGCACTGCTTCAGGGCTCGCTAAATGAGCTGCACATGCCTGATGCATGGAGGGCTGTAGGGAAAAGCAGTTTGTGGTGGTGTTTAGAGGTGGTATCTCTCTCTGTGTGTGCAAGGAGGAAGGAAACACTCAAATGCAAGTAGCTCGAGAGCTTTTGCATGGACATTTTCCAGCTTCTGGCTTTGCAGCTGCAGCAATGTCCCTTTGGTGTTATGATGAAGAGTGTTATGATGTGTGGTAGCCCGGGCACGTGTGGAGCAGGTCAGGAGCCCCACATCCCTTGCAGGTGATGAGCAAAGGTTGGAGAAAGCCAGACAGCCCCTGAGATGCTTCAGCATACGAGGGGTTAACAGGCTGCTCCCTCCCTCCCTCCTGCAGACATTGGCTTTGTTCCTCCTCATCCCATTCCCTCAGCCCCCGTGGAAATCCTTCTCTCCCGCCTCCCTCACGGGATCCCGCTGTTCCTGCCGTCGAGCTGTGCTTTGTATGAGCGCTGCAGAGGGAGAGTGGCCGCTGTTCCTAATTTAATTAGCAGCATCCCCGGGAACTGAGAGCGTGGCAGAGGGAATTAGAGGCAGTGCATGAAAATGATGCATGGGTTTAACCACCTTCATGCCAGCAGGATTTCTAGATGATCACACGGGCTGCAGCTCTCTGAACACGTGGAAATCACTAAATGAGGGTGTTGAGTCTCTGCCTTAGGGTCTCACCAATTTAGGGTGGCTAATCTTAAGAGAAAATGTAATCTAAATCTGCTTGCCGACTTTCCCTCTCAATATCTGTCCAGCAAAATTTTTTCATAATGAAAAGGTTCCTTAGGATGAAATTCCTCCAGTTCTATGTATTTAAAAAGACATAGTGGTTTAGTATTGGACATTAGATTTCTTTTAAGGCTATTGGATGCTGAGCCCCTGGGTTGGATTGTGAGGGATATTGTGAGGTTACAGTCACAGGAAGTTTTTATTTACAGGCTGGGCAAACTTTGGTCAGGAATGCTCAGTTACTCTCAGAATCCTTATAGCTATTTTAGGATGGAACAGCAGCTGGAAGCTTTGTGTGACAGATGTGCCACTGTATTGCCCAAAGGTATAGAAAGAGACAGTCCCTAAGAGCCTGCAAGCAAAGTCAAGTCTGGTTCACAACCCAAATCTAAAATCAGCAGGGGGTGAGTGTGGCTTTGCAGGAAGCATGCAGGCATTGGTGTCTCACTGTGCCTCGTTTCTGTGTGTTTGCTTCAGGTGGCACAGGCTCATCACATCTCTTTGACTACGGCTCCACTGCCAACGGAGGGGACAACTCCTTCTACACCTCTCTGATCTCCGATGTCCACTACACCACCCCGCGGGACTCCACCTATTTCACGGGCATCTATCAGCAGGAAAACACCCCCATTCCCTGCTCAGGCAGCACGGAGGGGTTTAACGCCCTGGGGCACCCTGTTCAAGATGTGACTGGCTTTGAGTCCCGTGGCTTGTTTAGCTCAGACTCGGGAATAGAGATGACTCCTGCAGAGTCCACTGATGTCGACAAAACCCTAGCAGATCCCATGAAAGTAGAAGGTTACAAATACATGGACATGAGTAGATCAGAAGAAATAAAGTACCAAGAAAAACTTGACTCTGACTCAGAAGATGAGAGCCCAGGCCTTAGTGATAAGTACCGGGGAGCACCCGCAGGGTCCAGCCACGCCGCTGAACCTCCACGGACGCCTTCAGAGAGCACAAAGGCAGCCAAGGAACAAGACCTGCTGGAAGACAGAAAGTCTGGGGGTCAGCATAGTCCCTCTGTGACTACAACCCCTGTCAAGATCACACTCACTGAGACAGAAAGCACCAAGGAAGCTGCCAGCAAAGAGCCGAGCCCGACGCAGCCGGACACCGGCCTGAAGCCAAGCCATGAGGTGGTGCCAACGGTGACAGTGTCAGAGCCAGAGGATGACAGCCCAGGATCTGTCACACCACCCTCCTCTGGCACAGGTAATGCTGGTGTTGGTGCAGGGCAATGAGGGGTTTGCCATTCAAGATGTCATTGCAGTTGTACCCTGCACATTGGAGAATTACCACGGATTTTTGGGGTGGGTGTAACAGGATGTGAGAGGGCGTTGCCCAGTCTCCATGGCCTGAGGTGTTTGTGCTCTGCTCTGGCACCAGTTTGTGTAGCCAAAGTGAAGGGGGAGGCAAACTGTGCTCCCCATCATGACACACCACTCAGGATGGGCTGCCCTTGATGGATGGAAAGGGATCCAGTCCTCAGGGATCTCTCCTTGAGGGGAAGCAGTGTGTCTGTGGGCATCCCTGGGATATCTTCATCTAGGCTATGGTTTGAGCTGGATCCTGGTGGTTTGGGGTCTCTTGGTTACTCTGGCTGCCCTGATTTCCCAGGAGAAATGAGATTGTGGGATCAGGGCAATGCAACTGACTGGGTTCATATTATTAAAATTTTAATGGCCGGCTTAACATCTCTTTGCCTCTGCAGAAAATAAGGCTGAATTGTTAAAAATCCATGCTGTTTTCATGTGAAAGTGCTGCTTTTATAAAGTGCTGAGGAGGGAAATTTACACCTCATTTACAGAGGGGACTGGAGGGACTAAGGGCCAGTATTTCTAAAAGACTCCTGATTTTTATTGGAGAGCACCAAAATCCTGTGTTTATATGTTTTCTTATTGTCTGATTACTGCAGTGGTGCATGATATCTAATCCTCACTTTCCCTATCATACACTGTCAAAGTACAAAAGTAGCAGTGTGCTTTAAAAAGGAATAAAATTCTGAGACAAGAAACAGATTTTTTTAGACTGAAAATCAAATTTCAAACTCCTGGATCAAAACCCTTTAATAATGAACATTTGACAAATAACATCCCCAGTTGAAACTTCCATTGCTTCAATTTCATTTCATAAAAAAAATACAGCTAAAATTTCCTTAAAATGGTGGTCTGGAACCCACACTAATACCTCCTCTTAGAGAAATATTTGGTTCCTACAGAAACGTGAGGGAGCATTTGTGCACTTCCACGTAGGAAAAGGAGATAGAGTCCACCACAGCTGTGAATTTATTCTGCCTGCATAAGCTAGCAGCTTTAATGAATAGACTTTAGGGCCACATTTTCCATCTTTTATTTGACTGAGTGAAATCACTCACTGCTCTTGAGACGTGCTGCTGTTCATCGATTTACACATTTTGCTACAAGGTGATTAAGGACTTAGGCACTGTTACTTAATTCAGTCCTGGTGACTGTTCAAGGCTGCCTTGGGATGCTCGGTGCCTGTATCCCATCAAAACTTCTCATCCATTGTGNGGGCTGCCTTGGGGATGCACCGAGCATCAAAACTTCTCATCCATTGTGTTAAGGAAAGAAGAAAGAATCTTCTTCTAGGGGCTGGTTCACAAGGGGTGTTTCCTCTGGATTTCCCCCCCTTTCCTGCAGCTGGGAATGTTCCATGCCCAGACTCCACATTCATAAGTGATGAAGAAACTTAAAACCTGCCCTTGCTATTCCCACGCAGTGACCCAGCAAAGTCGTGGCTCCAGGGTACCCCTCAAGCATTCTGGCAGAGCTGCCAGTCACTGCCTGCTTGGATTGAGACTTTTGAAAACATTTTGCTTTTAATCTCTGGCCCTGCTCTTTCTGGGGAAGGAAGACACGGTCTGTCTGTGCGCTGCGCTGGCGCTGAAAGGCCGTGGGTATTTATCCACTTCCCAGTGCCAGCGGTAAATGTGACACCCTGCTGCTGGCCACAAAGGGCTGTTTTATTCACAAGGTGAATGCCAGGGCTGGGAGTTACACTCTGCCAGCACAGGGAGGAGCGGGGTGAAGCCCAGGGACGGCGCGTTGCTGCGCTACGAGGGCTGGAAGTCACATGCCTGTTTGGACTGGTGCCGGGTTCAGTCGTGGCTCAGGGAGAAAATGCTCACACGTGGTGATGCAGGAGAGCAGCTTCCTGCAGCCAGAGAAGGATGCACGAGCTCCCAATGCACCAGAAAATTCCCAGCATCCAGACAGGAATGTGCTGTAACAGTGCCAGCAGTTAATCCTGTCTGCAGGCACAATCTGGGGTGCAGAAAGGCTTTCTTGTGTCAACTGCAACCACAGGGCTGGAAACCTTCCTCCCCTCCACTGTGGTACCCAGCCCCGTGGATACCTGCAGGCACTGCCCTGTCAAGGACCTCTTCACCAGCATCTGCTGGAGGAAACCTGGGGATTTATTTTCCTGGTGGCTTTCTTGACTCCTCACAACCTGCAATGCCACTTAGTGACCCCATCAAATTAATAATGATTTTAAATTAGGGAGTGAACACTCAGGATTCCAAAGGACAAATTTCCATGTGTGCTTGATGGCTGTTTCAATGTGATGAGGGAATTGCAGTCAGAAAACGGAGACTAGGTTGTTAATCTTTTTGTTTTGTTTCAAATTTTGAGTCACGAGATAGTCAATATTTTTGTTAATATAGTTCATAATGATATTAAGAATTACAGCAGAAATATTTGGTTTCACACTTGGACCCAACTGAGCTAAAAGCAAACAGAGAGAATTCACCACCCACACCCTGAGAAAAAAAACAAACCCCAAATTAATTAAAAAACCAACTAGTCAACCAAGAAAAAAAAGTTTCTGATCCTAAATTTTCCACACCTGGAAGTTAAAGTTTGGCTAAACTATGGGTAACTATACCCAGGCTGTTAAGATCAGCAGAACCCACCATGTGTGTGTTTGTCCCCACAACAGATGAGTATCTGTTGGTGACAGTCTAATTATGTCATGTGTGCCCTGAGCCCATGTTCCTCTTGACTGATGATTTTCCTGGTGAAAACCACGTTGTTGAGCCCCTGGTCAAGCAGTGTCCAGCATTGCCTTGTACCTCAGCTCTTTCTTCAGTAAGTGATGCCTCTTTTATAAGGACTACCTGCATGGGAGATGCTGTATAAGGTCAAGGTGTTATCACTGTTAGTCATCCCAGACTGAGAGACTTCGTGCCTGCACTCCCAGCCCTGCTAGAGGGATGCGTGCTGCTGTGAAATCTATTGTGTTTGTTCCCTAAATTGCTAGAAAATAAGATTATTAATTTTTTTTTTCTTTTTTTCTCCTGTATGGCAGAACCATCCGGCTCAGAGTCACAGGGCAAGGGCAGCCTGTCGGAGGACGAACTCATCAGTGCCATCAAAGAAGCAAAGAGCTTTTCCTTCGATTCCCCGGAGGCGCAGCGCTCGCCGGCCGCTCCCGCGGAGCAGAGGGAGCCGCGGGGCAAGCCCGGCCGCCCTCCCGCAGCCCCGCACGCCGACAACGAAGCCAGCAGCGCCGAGTCCGGCGACTCGGAGATCGAGCTGGTGTCGGAGGACCCCCTGGCTGCCGAGGAGGTGCTGCACTCCAACTACATGACCTTCAGCCACATCGGGGGGCCCCCTCCGTCGCCCGCCTCCCCCTCCATCCAGTACAGCATCCTGCGGGAGGAGCGGGAGGCGGAGCTCGACAGCGAGCTCATCATCGAGTCCTGCGATGCCTCGTCGGCCTCGGAGGAGAGCCCCAAGAGGGAGCAGGACTCCCCTCTGATGAAGCCCAAGGTCATGGACATTATCAAGGAAGAGAACAACTCGCGCACCGACGCCTCAGACTACGAGGCCACTAAAATGACAGAGAGCAGGATGAACAGGGAAAACCTGGCAGAGTCCTCGTCCTACCTGAAAAGCTCCTTTGCTGCACCAAAAATAGGCGCCGAGCCCCCGACCTCTGCCGTCAGCACCGAGGAGCTGAAGGAAAGGGTAAAACTGAAGAAACCCATCGAAGAAACTGTTGTTAACCAAAGTAAAGTGTCTTCCAAGGACTTTGGCAAAAAAAGTCCGTTGGCTTCGTTCCTACTGCCGTTTTTAAATAAGCAGAAAGGTAAATGCAGATGTTATGTTGGTTTTTGCAGTGCTGCTGAGAGGAGGGGGAGGGAGAAGTGCCTGTTCCTTGCAGGGGAGATGCCCGAAGTGCGGAGCAGGGGGAGCTGCTGGCACAGGATACCCTCAGGTGGAAGCTGGGCATGCCTGTGACAATCCACACATCATCACTGACCTGCCCATCCTCTTAGGGAAAAAAGAAATACCAGCAACAATAATTTTTAGGGTTAAGCATAGATACAGGATGGTGCAGGAACCTCAGTAAGACTGATTTGTACATCAGGCATCTGGAGGACAAAGAGGAACAAATTATCATAGCTTTTAAATACTACTTGCCTTGTCCCAGGGAAGGGATGCAATCAGGGATGGGGTCCTGCACCTCTCAGAAGTGTAAGGATAAAGATTTTCAGGATGCATCTTCAGGGGGAAAAAAAAAAAAAAAGGTTTGGAGGAGGAGAGGTTGGATAGAGCTTTGAGCAGTCTGGTCCAGTGGAAGGTGTCCCTGTCTGTGGATGTGGGGTTGAAACTGTATAATATTTAAGGTCACTTCCAGCCCAAACCATTCAGTGGATCTATGATACTGAAGCTGGTGCAGTTTAAACAAATCTCTGTCTCTGTGGGTGACGCTCTCCATTCTTAATAATGAGGACACTTCCAGTGCAGGGATGTGGGTGGCTCATCCCAGCTCTGCAGGACTTGGGGGGCATCCTGTGTGCTCCTCTGAAATCCCCTTCCTGAATCCAGTGGTGTGAGGGGGAAGGGCAGGACCCTTCTAAGTCAGCTCAAGTTGTCTCCCCATAGGATCCCTTCAAGGCCAGTGCAGAACCAGCCAGGTCCAGGTTTGCTGTGCTGGGTCCAACAGGACCCACCAAACCTTTAGAGACAGCTCCAGGCTTTAATCTAGAGCTAGTCTAGAACTTCTAGTCTAGTTCTAGAGCTGAACCCTGAGGACCAAGGGGCAGCACGTGGTCGCTGTGTGCTGACCCTGCCAAGGTCCCTACAGCATGTAAGGGACTTGGGTCACAAGCCACTGAGAAAAAAAGGCACTTTATTATTTGCAAGATGCCAGCTTTAAGCAGCACTTTGTGTGCTCTGGCTTTGTAGGCTGGTGTGGGAGGGAGGGACACTGGGACTGCCCCACACCTGCCCTGCTGCCCTTCTGCCCTCTCCCTGGCTGGGCTGGAGGGCAGTGACTGCCCACATCTCTTGACAGATGTGTTGTTTTTGGAACACAAAGAGCTGCTGCTTCCTTGCAAACAGCTGGATAGAGATTGGAGGAGGGGAGAAATCCCCCTCACCCTGCTTAAAGAGCATCTTTTTGCTCTGTCTACATTTGTGCAGACATATCCCACATGATGGCCCGGAGATGTGGCAGATGTGTGTGAGTGGCACACTTAAAACCCATTTCCTGCTGTGAACCCAAGCGTGCAAGTCTGGTCAGGAAACAGCCTGAACTCCCATGATATGCTGAGGGCTGCAAGATCTGCAGCACAAACAAAATACGTTAGTACTGATTCTGAGTGGTAATGCACTAATGACATTAATAGTCTGAATAAGAAATATGATTGTTGCTTGTGTGTCTTCCTGGCAGACTCTCTGAGCTCCCAATGTCATGCTGCGTATCTCATCTCCCTCACAAATAGTCTGAGCACAAACCATTTCTTTCCCACTTACCAAATTCCCATTTTTCAGGACTAGACAAGCCTCTGCCCAAATCCTACAGGTTATAGAGCTGATTAAATTAGCTTTAAACACTGCTCCTGCAGTCTAGCCTTGAGTCTCTGCAATCCTAGTGTGTGTGTGTTGTTCTAGACAGAACACTAAAAATTTGGTCTTGGATTTGGGAAAGTAGTTGGGAACTATCACATGGACTGCTAGTGCTCTGTCCTTCAATTTTGTGATTTCAGGACCTGTTACAATTTTTTGTACCCCTCAATCATATTCTGATGTTTTTGGTCTAAGTTTCATGACTGTTTATTTCTGTCATTGCCTAAAGTGGTGCTAACACACTTGTGCTCATATGGTGAACCTGGGCAGACTTGATCCCTCTGTCCATGTTTCCTATCTTTATTCCCACAGGACAGTAGAGGCAGGAACTTTTGCTCACAATTACTAATTCAGTAGGTGCTTTTTTGCTCTCAAGACACCCTGGTGCCTAAGGCAAGGAAAACAAAAACAGCCTCTTCAGAATATTGTTGGTAAAACTTGTGAATCTTTCTTTAAAGCTGGTTTCTAGATGTGGAGAGGTGAGTTCAAGATAAGAGAGTTTGGGTGATGGTAGGATTCAGTTTACAATGTCCTCCAGTCACAGGTGTGTCGCTATATTTGGGCAATATTTAAATTTTTATGTCAAATGTGGTATATGGGGCTCTCCTTCCCTCCTGGGAAAGGAGAGTTGGTCCCTCACTGGGAGAATCCACATGAAGCCCACAAGAAATCCTCATGAAAGGCAACACTTTGTCAGTTATCAGAGGTGAGCTGAGGGGTGTGTTAACTGGCTTGGTGGAACCAGAGCATCCCCATGGGCCCTCCCAGGGCACACTGGCTGGCAGGGAAATGATGTGGCAGAACATGTCCACTGGGACCGGGGCTGCTTTCATGGCACCAGCTTGAGGTCTTGGCAGAGCTTGGCATCACAGCATCACATTTGTACCCTGTGCCAACTCAGAGGCACCTGGCAGGCGTTTGGCACGAGCCACACTCAGCCAAAGTGACGAGAACAGGGGGAGGAGTGGCAGTGACACACAGCAGAGGTGCAGCAGAGTGATGTCACCCAAAGCAGGAACAGTCAGCATTCACTAATTGGGACAATTATCTTAGTCATAGTTATCTATCATTAAGAGAATATTAACAAGATGCAACTATGTACCAGTTAATTGTAGAAATCAGAAAAACCTTGATTGTTTCCTATCACTAACTTGTCACACAAGATCAAATGAAGCTGTTCAACACACCTGGCTGCATTTTTGACACCCCACTGTAGATCTTTCTGTGGCCCTTGGCCAGCTCACAGCCAGATGTAGGCAATTTAAAAACAGTCGCCCATCAGTTTCAGTGTAAGCCTTGCCGATTTCACAGCCTGGTACTGTAATCCCACCAGGCGTCTTTTCACCCCTATCCATGGCATTAATGTATTTTGCATTGCTCATCAGAAGAGTTTGCTCTGAGCTGGCGAGACAAAAATTGATTTTAAGCACAGGAAAGGCAGGGAAAGGCCGTTCAAAGGAAAAGCCCAGTGTTCAACCCGAGCCCAGGAAGAGTCTTGCTGGTTGTGTTGCTGCCAGCCTGTGGGCTCTGGACTTCTCTGGTGTGTCTGCTGGTCGCGCTGACCCCACGACCATACCCCTGAATAACAAGGTGGAGCACAGCAAGTGCGTGTGTGGTTAGCACTGCCATCTCTGCTTAACGTCTATTGCCATCCAGTGGCAATAACAAAAATGGGCAGTGGCTTCCCACCTCCATTTTACTGAACTGTCAGGATGTGATGGAGTGGAGCTATTCCCACGCTGTTGGTCACCAAGCAGCCTCTCCTGCTTTTCTGCATGGTCAGAACGATGGCTTTGCTTGATGCAGCCCAGGCTTGGCTTTGGCCAGGGATGTGCAGTTGTTACCTGTGTTAGTGCTGCCAGCTCCTCCTCCTGCAGAGCTGCAGCCAAGCAGCTGCTCTTTGGCTGTTGCAGCCCTCACATCACTGCTGGCATCTCCTCCCAGGGGTGGGCACAGCCCTTACACAACAGGGCTTGGAGCATATCTGACTGTGGCACTGCACGAAGGGAGGGTGCCAGCTCAGTTTCTTCTTCCTTTTCATTCTTTTTTTGTTTGTTTGTTTGTTTGTGGTTTTTTGGTTTTTTTTTAATTGTTATGTGCTGGATTTACACATTATTATGGCTTGGGCATACAGGGAATTTCAGAAAAGAGCTGCTGTCCTGCAAACATGAATCCTTTTGCCCAGGGCATTTTGCAAGAAGCCCAAAAGAAGCCTGGATCAAGGCAAGCTGAGAAGCAGCTCTCTGGCTGAGTCCTTTCCTGTCTTCTCTTGTGGTGCCTTTTGGCCACTCTCTGCCAGGGTGGCCTGGCTTACCTTGTGCTGGTGTCCCACAGCCTGAGGACCTGCTCCTGGGAGGAGATCTTCCTTGTGCTGGAGGATCATGTCTGTCCCCAGCTCCTCCTTCAGTGGCAGTATTAGAAGATTCCTTCTTCTTGGTGCATTTAATGAAACATGCAGCAGCTTGTTAGCCTGATCTCCGGATACAAAAAAGAAAGATATGTGGACATTCAAATTAATGGTTATTTTAATTTTCTCATTGCTTTAAGGCAGATTTTCACTTTAAAAAAGGAAAGCCCAGCCCTGAGGCTGTGGGCTGTCACTCACAAGTTGGATGACACAATGGGCAGGACCCAGGCTCCAGGCAGGATCCTGCTGGACACACAGTCAAATAAAATTAATCATTTCAAGTGGATTATTCTGCGACACAGTCCTGTGCCAACCTGCCATGAAGCATCTTGATTTTGATGCCTTATGAAAGGCTTTCACAGCACTATTCCAGTCAGTTCCCTACAAATGTGTGTCCTTACCACACACCCTTGGTGGCTGCTGTGGCTCTAAGCACCCCCTTGGTGACACCAAGGCTCAGGGCCACCCATCTCTGTGCGGGGTCCTGCTGTCTCTTAGGCAATGTCACAAACTGCAGTCAGGATCACTTCTGGTTTTGGGGTGACAGTGGAAAATGCCCTGGGTAGAAGTAGGTGTTTCCCTCCTTCCTGGTGCCTCTTGTGCTGTCCCATGGTGTCCAGGGCTATCCTACAGCAGACAAACACTAAGCGATGTTGGCTTTTCCCCCATTTGGTGTCACAGACAAACTGATTTTACAGAGTTTCTCAAGGAAATGGTTTTCCAGCAGAGATCTGGGAAAGACCTGAATTTGTTGGGAATGCTTTTTTGTTCAGCTAAACATCATCTGCATGGAGTTAGCACATCCCTGCTGTTGGAGGAGCTGCTAGTGAGGCATTTTTCTGCAGGAAGGGGATGTTTGGTTGGATGCTTCAGCAATCTGAGGCTTGTTTCTCATCTGCATGCTCTCACCAGGCTGGCTCTGCAATCAGCAGCAAGCCAGGCCAAGGCTTAAGCATACGGTAATGTTAGTTTAATATTTTAGTGCCATCTGCTGTAAGTGCCTCCACACTCTGGCCCATCTGTTTTCTGTGCTTCACTTTGCTTTTTATGGGGTTCTGGTAGCTTTGCATCCTTTGGAAAGCCCCTGCTTGGAAAAGGGGCAGGGTAGAGGGATGTCCTGCCTGGGGGTGGAGTATCTGCACCTTGTGACACTGTAGGAGGAGTGGGATAAAAACCTGTCCAGAGAAGTAAGCACGTGAACCTAGTCCTGATCTTGCCATAAAATCTTGGAGTACCTTGGTGAAGCTCTGTGGACTTTCCTCGCACACAGAGCAATTCAGGTGGGAAGGGGCCCGTGGAGACTGCTGGGCCAACCCCTTGCTCTCAAAGCAGTTTGGGCAGGTGGCTCTGGGCCTCCTCTGCCATCTCTGTCCATCCTCTCAGCAAAGGCAGAGGTTTGAGGGAGCTGAGAGCTGCAGCCTGCACGTCTGGGTCAGTCCTGTGCTCGTGCCTTGGTGCCGTTGCCTGTGGGCAGAGCAGGACAAAGGAGAGATGCCACTCAATGCAGCTCAGACAGAGCGGGCTGGAAGGAGCTCCACGAGGTCCCAAGAGCCCATCTGCTGGCCCACAGCCACGATTCCTGGTAGAACACTCTTGACAGATGCTTGTGACTCATTTGGAAAGGCCTCTGTTGGCAGATCCTCCACTAGTTCCCAGGTGTCTCTCAAAAACTGTTAACACTCTTCCATCCTTCTTTACTTTAGGCTAAGCAATTCTGGTTTCTTCATTTTTTTTTCATCTGTGGTTATGTTTTTGAGCTTCCTGAACTGTCTTGTTCCCTCTGTTCTTTCCTACCATTGGGCCCCAGACACCATCTCCAGCCACTGTTATTGGAGGAGTTTGCCCACACCAGCACTGACTCTTCCTCTGCCCATGGAGGAGGAGAGAGAACTTCACAGATACACATTTCTGCCCCACCTCCCCACTTCTGGCCATTTCATGCAGTTCAGCTGTCACCTGACAGCTTGTCAGCCACCAAGCTGTGATAACTCAGCCAGAGCTGAGCAGGAGAAAGCTGGAGATGTGCAGGCCATGGTGGTGGAAATGAGGAGTGTGCACACCAGTGGGTCTGTGCTGCACAGGATCTGCCCTTCACTCCTTTGCTTTTTCAGGAAGCAAGGAGTGAGTTGGGCCCCTTCTGGCCTCAGGAGTGGTTGCAGTGTCACCTGTCCCCTCTGCAGAGGGGAAACAGAGAGTTGAAAAATAGTCAGGTGCTGACTTTGGAGTTCTTCCTGCAGTCCTGGTTTGATGGGAGCATAACAGGGTCTCCTAAGTGAGGAGCGGTCACTTGGAGGAGATGCCTGCAGCCTGGAAAGGATCAGAACAAAGCAAAGAACAAGGGATTTTCTCCCTAGATAATGGTTTGCTTGGGCAGTGGCTGGGATCAGGGGTGATTACTGCAATAATCCCTCTCACAGTGAGCACCATGTACGCACACCAGAGCATGACCTTTATATGACCTTCAGAAATACCTCAGATAATCTCACCCCTTCATCCTACAACCTGTGTTATCCATAGCCTGAGTATTTGGCCTGCTTCACCTCTAGCATCTCTTTCCTTCCCAGAATTTTGTCTCTGTTGGTGAAAATTACCCCCCCCATCTATTGGGTAAGGTCAAACTTTTAATGCATGTGTGTCAAAGCATCTTAAACACAGTGACTGGATGCTCAGAGGGGCTTTTAAAATTTGGTATAGCTCTAACGTGGGAGGATCACATGTCTTCTCCTGGGACTGCTGTCTACTCCACTGCCTGTGAGTGTTAAGTACTGAGCTATAAAAAATTATAGGCTTTATCCTTCCATTTTTATACATCTTCCCTTTCAGAGCAAGGGACAGCCTCAGAAGAGCTGTTATCAGTCGCAGCACCCAGACAGAAGGGTACCTTTCAGATATGACACAAGATGGTGTTTATAAAACCTTCCTGGTAGGTCAAGATAGTGACCAGTAGAAAAACAAACAAGCAAACAAACCCCAGAAAGCTGCTTGTTTAAATGTATGCAGGGACCTGATGGTTGTGTCAAATGTTTAAGGGTCAAGGCTGTGAATAGCAAAGTCTGGGCCAAGCACAGAGAGATGGGAGGTATCTGTAGACAAACAAGAACCTGCTAACAAGAGGAATGGAGAGAAAAGATGTGTTATGTGTGAAGGCTTGTCTCTGTGAGACAGTCCACAGCTTGCTATATCCATATCCATGTCTATGTCCATGCCACACCAAGCTGAGCACCCAAAGCTGGCTCAGTTCTGCTCCTGAGAAAGGCTGCAAGGAGACAACTGCTCTTTTCATTCGTGGTTTTTCTGTTAATTCAGGCACACCTCAAGTGCAGAATCACTCAGAGTTTAAACACATCTTAAAAAGCCAAAATCTTGACATGGAGTCCCTTTCAGTGTCTCCTTGTCTCAGGGATCAGTGACTCAGCTTTCAGGGAAGGCTGTGACACTGACAATCTGATGGTGGCCAGATTTTGCAGATGCCTGGATTTAGGGATGCTTTGCCTGGACTTTCCAGCAGATCTGAGAGATGTCATGGACAGAGAAACATCTAGCACCTATGGGATATGCAATAATAAGCAATAACACCTTTTCTGTGGCTACCACAATATATAGTGAGAGGCAATGCTTACTCTAGGCATACAGAAACAGGAAAAAACCCAAACCCTAAGTCATAAATAGTGAAGGCGTGAAAGTTGTACAACCTGTAAGGATTTTTTGTAAATTAGATTAAAAGATCTTTCATAGAATTACAGAATGATTTGGGTTGGAAGGGATCTTAGAGATCATCTTGCTCCAACCCCCTGCCATGACAGGGACACCTTCTGCTAGACCAGCTGGCCTTGGACACTTCCAGGGATGAGGTATCCACACCAGTTCAAGGTTTTAGCTCAGAAGGTGCTTAGGGAAGTTGATACAGTGAAATACAGTTTAGGTGAAGGAAAAATTAAAATATGGTTCTTTTGTTTACACAGAATATTTTTCTTATTATTACAGTTTTCTCATGAATTCAGTGTTTTGCAGGGAACTCCTGGAGTGTTTTGTTTTCTGATCTAGAAATGCTGCTTCTTAACATCAGCAAAGCTCTGTGAGCAGGGAGTTATGCTTTTTCACCAGTTTCATTGATTAATTCATTTGAAGAGTTTGGACTCATTTCAGATCAGATTTAAATTTAAGATTAGGCTCCAGTGATACAAAATATACTTCTAGGTCTCAATGAGAGGTGGAATACAAATTCCTGAACCTGTTGGCTCTAATTCCTCAGATGTTCAGCAGAATAAGGACTTCCTTAGATATTGCTATTTGTGTCTGGTAGATTCCATGAAGTTAAAATTAATGTATTTGACTGTGGTGAAGGGTGGGCGTGTGATAGATTTCTATTGGGAATAAAACCTGGAGGTGGATATTGATTTTCCTGGTATTTTTCCTTAGCTTCCAAGGGTACATGGCTGATTGGGACATAATAGCTATATTGACTGAAAAGGGGATTTATTTTTTTGTTTTCCTCTGGGACCTGCTGAGTTCACATCAGTTCAGAACAATATAGAAATTAAGGGATATGCAATGATCCAACATTCAATCCAAAGGGTTTGAAATCCCCCCTGAAGGAAGCATCTTGTGTCCTTGTCACTTTAGCTCTTAATCTTGCCTTGGTTACCACTTTGTTTTATTCCTCTGCAGTATATTTTTTTTCTAACTCTCTTGACCTTTACCCAACCTGGGAAATTTAGTCTGCTATTTTTTTCCAGAGAAATATCACAAATACCTTCTTTCCCCTCTGGCTCTGAGGTTTCATAGGAGCTGTGGCAGTGGGAGGTCATTCTGGTGTTCTGGTTCTGCTGTGTTTCATTTGTGTGTGAAGAATACAAACAAGTTGGGGGAAAAAACCCTAATGCCACAAGAGGACTGGTTGGTTTGGATGCAAATAATCTCCTGTCCCCACCACAAGTCTGCCAGATGCAAGCCTGCCTGTGGTAGGCTCTATGGTGATGCCAAGGCTGCTTAAATCAGCTGTAGAAAGGAAGGTGAAACTTTGTATTTTCCATGATGACCAATTTCACAAGTGCTCTGGTTCTGGGTGGGTCCAGCTGAGCCTGGTTTCTGAAAATTTTGCATACAAAGCTCCATGTGCTTCTGAAAAAGTTGTTTCTCCACTCAAGATGGTTGAGCAATTGTTTCCTGTGTGTTCTGGGCTCAGAAGATGCAAAACATGACAGATCTGCAGCTATCTTTGACAGCGTGGAAATTTTTATGGGGAAGAAACTTTGATAATTGGGTTTCTTTGGTGCCAGAACTTCTGTTTTTGGGGTTTATCTTTCTTGCAGCTTCTACTTGACTCACTGAGTCTATGCACTGGAAGCCCTTTGATATCAATTGCTCAGAGAAACCCTTTCCCAGCTGGTGACATGAGATTTTATATGAAATTAGTCCTCCAATACTTTCCTGCAACTCTCCAGCATCACTGGAAAAGATGTACAAGATTTCTCCCAGTTTGTGTCAAAATAATTCACAACTCAATTCATGAGAGTGAGAACTACAGCAAGAGTTGACCTCAGGAGTCTTCTGAGCTGGGGTAACTTGAGAGGCACTGAAAGGACACAGATAATCAGTATTACCTTTGCAAAAAAGCCACATATTAGAAAGGGAGCTACAAGGCTTCCAAGACAGCAAATTGAGCTTGCCTTAAGGATTTGTCATTATAATATCCACACTGCCAGGCAATGTAGGAATCTCAGTAAAAACTGTCCTCTTTCAAACTGGATCCTAAAGAATAATTTGCCAGGGAAACAACTTTTGATGTTGTCACATATCATCTATCTGGGATGAGAGCAACACATTTCACACAAACGAGCAAAATGTAATATTTTTTTTTTTAATACCTGCTTATCTTTTGAATGAAGGTGGAATGAGATTGCAAAATTCAAGGAATAAAACTGATTCAGATTTCCAAGGTTTGGTGCCACCATGGCCTGGCTGGTACAAGCTCTCTGCCTTGCTTGGTGCTACTTGAGATCCACAGTGGTGTAAGATCAAAATCCCAGAGCCACTGTTTTCTGAACAACTCCCATAAAAGCAGCCTGGGCCCTCTGCTCACTCAGTGGGTGCTGCTGCCAGAGGCAGGCATTGCACAGACAGGTTTTTCTGCTCTCTTTTGGGAACAGAGACAGTTCTTTACAGAGGAGTGTGAGAGGGGGTCCTTGCATACATCCTCATGAAATGCTGATCGCATCTACAAAACAAGGTCTGTATCTGAGCAACGAACAAGGTAGGGGAGCCTGAAGAAAAGCCAGCAGAGATTAATAGCCAGGATTTCTGAAGGTTACTTTATCAGCTAATGGAGCATTGAAACACTGAAACACAAACAGCTGTGCTTACTTGCTTAGGTTAAGTGCAAGAGCTGTTCCAAGGAATTTGAAGTTACTTCCCAAAGAGGGAGAACAGGCTGTCTTCCCTGTTTGTCTGGGATTCCTGCACTGGGGCTTTGCTGCTGCAAAAACAGGGCCATGTTTCAGCCTTAGCTGAAAGTGAAAGGCTTATTGCTCCAACCAGGGAGTGATAAAATGAGTGGGATTTAATAAAAGCCATAGTAGCAATTGTGCCTTCTGAAATGAGTGCTCACCTTACCCTTCATGTGCACAATTATTGCAGCTGGATGCCACACACTGACTCCACTACACGTGCACACCCCTTTTGTCTAGCAAAGCTGCTGAAAAAGGACCTATATTGGCTCATTTATTGTGTGAGTAATTGATTTGTTGGGTGTGATGAATGGCTTTCACTGCAGTAACACTAGGAACACATAACAAAACTGGGAAATTACCTCAGTTTTTTTTCTGAATTCTGGTTTGTGAGATTTTTTGCGTGGTTATTGAACTGGTTATATCCAATAGATGTCTGTAAAAAAAAAAAAAAAAATCTGGTTTTTCCAGCATTAACAGAAACAGTGAGCAGGAGCAGCAGGGCATCCAGCAGAATGATTAGCAGCACACCATTCCTATCAAAGAGGAAATTTCCATATATATTGTTATATTTCCATATAACTATAGCAGTGTGCTTTTTACTTGCAGATCTTGCTCTCCCAGCAGCAATGAAGGGGAGATTATGTTGGAATGAAGTTTAAATTGAGAAAATGACCAAAGAACTGATCCTTCTAAGAGCTGAAACAGCTTTGGCCTGTGTTTAACATTGCTGAATTATTCATTGAGCTGGCTGGGCAAACTGACATTGTAAAAGGAAATAAATGAGGGTGCTGGAGGAAAAGTGCTAAAGGGTGTGTTAGCCAAATGTCCCAGTGTCACAGAGCTCACAGGGAATTGGGGCAGTGCTCCCACCCTGAGGTGCCAGTGGCTGTCAGGTGCAAGCCCTTTGTAAAGGAGAGTGGATGTCTTGGTTGTACACACAGAGGTGACTTTAGTGATGTTTGTGGGCCCAGATTAGCTCAGTTTGGGATGTGCGACCTTCCCTTGGAGGGAGGCATTGCAAAGAGCTGGAAATGGCCAGCAGGTCACTGTAGGATCAGAGGGGTTGATGGGCAGCTCATGGAGCGTGTAGAGCCATGCAGAGTGAAAGATTAACCTTTGTCAGACACACCTGTCTGGGGAACATGCCATCTCTAACCCCTTTTAAAGGAGTCTGGCTTCCTTCTCTTCCTGCACCCCTTGTTAAGTTACATCAGTGCCTTCCCTCAGTGCCTCTTCTCCAGTGAGAGGCCCTTTCCCTGACCAATCTGGGCAGCTGCCTGCAGCTATTCCCCCTCTGCCCTCCCCTTCAAATCCCACAGAAAGGGAGCAACCATGGCTCATCAAACTGTTCTGCATCACACCACTGCATGTGAAGGAAGGGAGGGAACTGGAGCCTATTCCTTAGCATGGTTGGGGTCTGCCACTTCTTGGGGACAGTCTGAGCAGGGGCACTGCCTTTCTCTACACCCCACAGCAGCAGCTAAGAGCAGTGTCTGGGTGAGCAGTGGTCACTTAGCTCATGC
The DNA here is from genome assembly GCA_013397295.1 of Polioptila caerulea. NCBI lineage: Eukaryota > Metazoa > Chordata > Aves > Passeriformes > Certhiidae > Polioptila > Polioptila caerulea. The sequence continues at coordinate 337,015 of VYXF01005075.1, forward strand.
TTGATGTTACATGGAGGGAGGTTTAAAAAGATCAATGTGATAATCTTGGCCTCTCAGGCCTGCCTGTACTGTGGTTTGAATCCTGCCTGGGGAGTAGAATCATTTCCTGGCACCTCTGTGTCTGCTAAGAGTAGAAATGTTGCCTCAGACACTCTGTAAATATCTCTGTTACATATAGCTGTGCTCTCCTGGGTATTCTGCAGGGAAATATTCAGAGCACTTGGCCTCAGCTCCTGTTGCTGTTGCACTGGTTTGGAGATGCTGACAGATGAGGTTTTCAGGATTTATTCAGATGAGAGCTTTGTTTTTGCCCTGTGGGCAAGGCTGGAGTTCAGAGTTGTGGACTCTATTTGTGGATTTGAGTCAGGCATAGACCCACATCACACCTGTACATATTACCCTCTACCTGCAATTTTGAAAAATCAGAGTTAACTGCAGGGGTTTGAATCTTTCCAGAAAGGTGAGATTGCAACACACTTTCAGCTGTCACCCCCACAGGATCTCACTTTTGCTGACCAAAGTGAAGAAACTGTAAAATGCTGAGACATCCCCTATGCATCATTTTAGCATGTTTCGACCCAAAATAGGAAGAGAGGGGATGTAAATATTTACTGGAACTGTGCATCAGAGAGCACCCAGGGATCTTCATTTGGATAATCTGCATTGCAAGGGAAGTCAAGGGAATAGCAGATGACTTTGAAAGGCTGCAGTGCTGGATGTGTCTCTTAACATGCACAAATTGCCCCCTGATTTCTCAGGAAAAACAAAGCCCTGGGCTGATTATTGTTTTTAGATCTTATTTTAGATGTAGAGCCTGGAGAGCCAGTCAAGATCAGGATCTTTTGTTAGCCAAGGTAAGAGCAAGCAGTAAGGTCCTTTCCTTGGAGAGCTTGCAGGATGAATTTCAGTGTGAGGAATATTATTAAATGCAGGACTTGCTGCCTTTTTGTGTTGTCTTAGGGTCAGCTCTTAGGGTCAGCTCTGCTTTGCCTGGTCCAAGAATCTTTTTCCAGGCCCCTCACAATGGTGTTACCCTTTGGGTGAAGTGGTAAGTGGAAAGGTGAGGGAGAGGGGACAAAAATGAGGGGTCTGCTCTGCTTTCTTCTCAGACCTTTTCCCTACTTAGATGCCTTTGAAAGGTGAGAATTGGCAAATTCATGTTTTAGTGAGCCACTGCATACCTGGCAATGCCAGTCAGCCCCGTGTACCCCAAGAGCTCCTGTCCCACCACAGAGAGGCAGGGTGAGGAAATGTGCCTAATATTTGCTTTTTAGCACAGCCATACAGAACTCTGCCCACTGATGCTGAACGAAGAGATGTGTCTCTCCTCCTTTTCAGGGGCTGTTTTGGCCCATTGCCTGCAGGTAACATAAACACAGGAAGGACATTATTTCCAATCCCCACACCCCAGGCCTCTGATCAGTCTGATTCAAAGCTGCTCCCATTCCCATTTTATTTGAACTCAGCCTTAAATGTAGCTCACAGAGAATGATGCAGTGGGTTTGGTAGGAGATGAGGCAGAGCCAGTCCCTGTGATCACAAGATTCCTCCTGCCACATCCTATAAATGATGCTTCTGCCTTGCATTAGAGGAACAGAACTACACGAGGGCCTGAGGACCAAGTGCACTGCTTTAATTATTCATCCTTAGCAGTAACTATTATTATTTAAGAGCCTGACATATTAACTGCTGGCCACTTTCTTTCCTTGACTGCTACCATCCAGTGTCCTGCTCTTTTTGCTCTTGGGCCAAAACAGAACTCTTCTCCATCAAGCCAGCTCCTTTGCCATATCCCACTCATCCAGGCCTCCTGGACATCCTTTCCAGGCTCTTGCTTACAGCTATTCACACCAAGCCAGGCAGTGCTTTGCTGCTGGTGTTAATCCCAAATTTGTGCAGGGTTTCCCTTCAATATCCCCCTGAGTCTGACTCTCGTGCTTCATACAATACAGTCACAGGAACAGTTCCCACTGGCAGTGCCAGCACGCCTTACTGTCATCCCCATTTCTCCCTGAGAGGCACAGGCCTTGTTTACTCCTCTTGTAATAACACAGATGGTTTTAATAGTTCTCTGCCTTCGCCCCCAGTTCTTTCTCCTTGTCTGTAGTCTGTTTAATGCTTCCTTCTAAGTGATGGCTTTGTCACTTAATCTCATTAAAACTTCTCTCCATTGAACTCCGTGAGCTGCTTATCAGACCGTAAGCCTAATCTCCCATTTGTAATTAATTTGTTCTGTGCCTCCTACAATTTGGCATCATTAGATAATGGCATCACCCTCAAGGTCACTGATACATAGCATGAGGTAAACACCCATGGCTCCAGCACAGGCTGCCCTGCTGGCCTCCTCCTTCCTTCTCCTCCCTTTGACACACTGCTTGATTTTATTGACATGTTTCTCCCTTTCCCTCAGCCAATTTCTGATGATGCTTCCTGTCCAGCCTGTGCTGCTGTGTGACTGCAGATCAATATCTCTGGCTGTCTAGAAGCAAATGCCTTTCTGCTATCTTCCTAGTGCAGGCTCATCTGCACCAATTTTCTGCTCACTATTCAGTTCCTTCCTACATGGTCCAAGAATTTATTTACAGTGTTGTTTGTTTCCTTACATGCTTTTAAAACTTGCAAAACCTTTTCATAGTACCCTAGAATCACAGAATAGTTAGGTTTGGACGGGACCTTAAAGATCTCCCAGTTCCAAGCCCCTGCCATGGCCAGGGACACCTTCCTCTAGACCAGGTTGCTCAAAATCCCGTTCAGCTTGGACTTGAACACTCCCAGGTGTGTCCTGGTGGGCTTGGAGTTGGGAACAAGATACAGGAGCCTTTCATCTTCAGGCTTTTGGGCCCAGTGGACACTCAGTGGCTCACCTATCAATAGCATAGGTAGAAACAACCTACAAACCACAATTCAATCAAATCATAATAGTGCACAAAAATTATTATGATTTGACATCCATATTTTGGAAAAAAGGAAAAATCCCAGATTATCACAGTTCATGGCACCAGCCAGTACCACCAGGCAATTTCCACTGGTGGGATGAAGAATATTAAGCACTAGCCAGAGATTAAAACCAATGCTGTGCATCCTCCCTTTAAGCCATGTGTTCACAGGCTTCTAAAGGAAGAAGGAGACCTTCTGTGGTACCCCCATCTGCTCACTGGGATCTGCTGGTATTGAGTTCTCTGGGGCTTTTGCAGGCTCTGGAAATAGGGACAGTCCTGGTACAACCTGAATCTCTTAATTTTCCCCAGTAGATTTATTTTCACCTCTTATATTTCCCTGTTTGGATGTAGTTTCTAAGAAACTTGAATGGATTTGACCCATTCTTTCAATTTTTGCTATTCTCCACCTGAAAACAATCTACTAAACTTAAGTCCTAGATGCACACAGAGCTGTCATTAGATCATAGATATTGTTATTCAATACAGTATTGACCACAGTATTCAGAAATTCAGCATTCAGGCAGCTACAGAGAACAGCTCCAAATCCACTGCACACAGAACTGTGGGGAGGAAATCTCCCAAACACTAAAAAAACTCAGGATTTTTAACTTACTGGAGTCTGCAACTCTGTTTTCCAGTTAGCTGTTTTTGTAAGCGTGCCTGATTTTTCTTGCCTGATAGTCAAGAAAGAAACGAAACCCAAACTTACTGGTGAGAGATTCTGCAGCCTTTTGGGCTAGGCAGGCTGCTGTAAAAGAGATACGTGTTTTTCTGAAGGGGGGTGAGTGCAGGAAGGACATTTTACATTTTGCATTTGATCCTGTAATAGCTGCACACAGATCAGCCCTGGTACCTTGCTGGGAGCTGGCACGAGGCCACCAGGTAGATCCAGCTTAGTCACTCGAGAGCAGCTACAATCGAGTCACCCAGTGCCACATTTTGGCCAAGAGGCAGCCCTTACCTGGGGATAAGTGGTAATTACTCCCAGTGAAATGTGCCTGGCTCAGCAGCAAGATGTATTTGCAACTGGCTTGTGAACTGTAAGGAACTGTGTTTTCTTTGGATGCAGTGATGCCTTCAGATGCTCGTTTAAAACTTCATGGTCATAGAAAAAATTTTATGCTCAAAGGACATGATGAAAAGACAAGTGACTGACTGACAGGTTGACTTCAGGAGACTCACTCCTGAGACCAGAGTCAGGTTTGATCAACAGATAAACCTTTCCTTTTCCTAAACAATCCATATTTCCTAAACCACCTTTGGTTTGGTCTCTCTCATTCTTCCAAACCACGCGAAAAACATGTTTTTATTCCACTTATATAACTGCCTTTGTGTGCTGCACTGCCAATCTCTGTGCTCACACAATCACTACACCAGTGTGACCAACAAAAGAGCAAAAGTCATTTTATTTGATGTATACTCTGTTTCCTCTGAGAATGAGCCCAAGTTTGGTTTTGTTCAGCTGTGAAGCACTTGAAACACTGTCCCTGAAGAGAATGTTGCAGCACTAAATACCAGCTATCTACTATCAAAAGGGATGTTTAAAATTTCAGGTGTTTTTTATTTTTAATGATCCATTTGTCTTTTCAGGCTGATGAGCAGGCAGTGAGATTGCTGTGATTTGCAGCCACAGGCTGCCCGTTTCCTCCTCTGCTTCCATGGAAACACATGTTGGATGAGGCAGAACCAGGCACAGACTTAAAGTACCTGATTTCTAAACTATTTGCTTTTCTTTGCAAGGAGTCCTTTACCTCCTGTTTTCACAAAACTCTGTGTGAGGAGGAAATCTCTCTAGGGAGAGGCAGCTTTTTGAGGTATCTGACTGCTGTTGATGCACAGGTTTGAAAGTATAATCCCTGAGCGTGTGAATGTGCTGCTCAGAGGTGAAATGCATGAGACAGAGCAGGGACAGTGCATTTTGGAGCTGCTGTCACTCTGGCTGTGGCATTTGGGATCAGAAGAGTTCTGCTTTTATGTAAACTCTTTGCTTTACTTTCATCTCCTCCCTGGAGAAGTGAAGATCATACCTTCTCCTGCACTTCAGGACCCCAAAGATGCCCAATTTGCACATGTAATAGCTCCATGAGTTATCTGGGCAGCCCCTCTCCTCCCTAGTAAAAACCTCTCTCTCTCTCAGGATAAAAAGCAGATTATTTGCAGTTTGATGGTAAAATGAGGGAGGGCTGTGAAAAGGGCAGCAGCTCACACACAGAGCTGTGTATCACAGCTCAGTACGACTCTCTGCTCTGTTTTGTGTGGGGAATTGATTCAGAAAGAAATTTTAGGAGAAAATGGACTTAAAGTGACAGCCACCAGCTCTTCCTTTACCTCCCATGCAGCATTCTCTTTCTAGAAGGGCTCTCAGCCTGCAGGGACACCAGCTTCCTCTGCCACCCAGTGCCAAGCTGGAATCCCACTGCCATGGGAGCCAGATCCTGCTGTGGTGGCTGAGTTTGGAGGATCTGAGCCTCACCCCTGGCAGATGCACACCTGATATCTTCTAGCTGACTCCCGTTCATCAATAAGAGGGGGAAAAACCCTTTTAGATTACTTTAAATAGGCAGTGAGTGAAACGAGTTGCTGGGTGCTACAATTGCAGGATGTCTTTCCTGCATGGAAAAGAAATGTATTTTATCTTCCATCACTTGCAGAGCATTCGTGTTTTGTAGGCTGCTCGTGTCTGTGGCAGCCTAAGCACAAAGCAGGGCAGAAACCTTTTCTACAGAACAAACCCCAGGCTGCACCCTTTCAGCTGCAGGAAAGGGTGGAAGCCTCATCACAAAGCCCCGTCACAGGCATCAAGGAGTAAATGTCACTCCATGCTGTCTGATGATTCCACAAGATTCACACTAATCAGAGCCCTTCATTAATTATTTAGCTCCAGGGAAATGTGCCAAAAGGGTTCTGTCACTTCAGATGTACAAAGTAATTGCCACGTTTACTTCCCAGCTAATGGGGAGGCCAAAATAAATTGTACCAGGCTGAGTGGTTGTGGGGTGGGAAGGGGGGGGGCAGGGCCAGGACCAGGACCAGGACCTTCCTGCCCTTGCATGTGATTCCATCTATCCCACAGAGCTTCCCAATGTCTCAAAGGGCTCAGGGCTGTCCCCCTGTGTGTCAGCGTGGGCTGGACATGTCACCACGCTCAGCCACGGCCATCTCCATCCTCCCACCCATGCAGCCTGTCTCCCTGCATCATGTCTCCATGTGCCTTTTGCCCACTCCAGGGCTGCTCTGGCTCCTCCAGCCAGCAAGGGGGCTGCTGGTGGGTTTGTTCTGAGTTGCCAGAGCAGGACTGGACCCTCTGTTGGGAGCAGTGCGGAGCCACATCCTGCATGGAGAGCTCCTCTCCCTCCCGCTGCTGAACGCCTGGTGACAAACCAGCAGCTCCCCCTGCTCCACAATAAGTAGGTCTCTACTGCAGGTTTGCAACCTGAGAAAAACAAACAAATGCAGAGCAGCGTGGCTATATTTATCTGAAATTTAGAAGCTGTGGTTCGCAGGGAACTTTGATCACTTTAAATGTCAGGCAGTCTGGGAAAAGAACGAGGGGGGAAGAAAGCGCAGTTGAAAAGAAAGTGTTTTGGAAAAGGTAAGAGCTGCTGCTGCTTCCAAAATGAAGTCCTTCTCTTCAGGCCCCCAGTATTAATCATGCCAATCTGGAGGGCTGGTGTCTCTCAGCTTCAAGCTGGGGGCATTCAGAGGCTGAGGTTTCCAAAGCCCAGCCCCACAGGTGCTGAGGACCAGCTGGACTCAAGAGTTCTGCCCTGAATTCAGCAAGAGCTGGTCACATCTACTGCACCTGTGAAAGAGGAGGTTCATCCAAAACAAAACACAACAACTGCGTTTGGGCTTTGGGTTTTTTCGGTTCGCAAACCAAAACAAGGCAGTGGTTTTCTTGAATTTATAATAATTTGAAATTAATGTCATGCCATTATGGTTTATCTCTGATTCATCTGCAAGACATTATTTTAAGTATACCAGGCATTTGAAATTCAAGAACCTCACATGGGACTCAAGGGATATTATGCTTTGGATCCCTGGGTGGATTTATTAAGAATGAACTAACTGATATAATACAGTGAGGTATTTGGTGGTACCTGTCTCAGTCAGGGAGTTTCATCAAAGCCCCAGGTACTTAAAGGTTTGCAAGGAGAGAAACACTTAAGGAAAGCAGTTCTGAAATCCCAGCAGACCTTCTGCAAATCTTGCTGGACATATTTTACCGTTCTCTTTGGAAATCCCCCATTTCTGCAAAAGCCAAACTTGTTGCAAGGGAATTCACTATCCATGCAGAATATGTAATATTCTTCCTTCCACCTCACATTGCTCCTGTGCAGTGCTCTGGGATACAGCTATTTCTGGATTTCTGCAAATCTGCAGTTACTCTGAAATTCCTGATGCTTCTACCATATCCACGTGCTGTTTTCACAGCAGAGTGGTTAAATGTTCTGGCAATAAGGAAAACACCTTCCCTTGTTTAGTTTTGTCCAATGGACTTTCAAGCTACTTAATAATTGATAAATATGGAAAAATAATTATATTTTTCATGTATATATTCAAATCCACTCTACACCTTCTATTTTGCTCAAACTCATCCCAGGATAGAGAGCTGTCAGTCCTTCTGCAGAAGCAATCAGGAAAATGTGGTTTGTGGTGTTCAGCAATATCGTCAGGGAAATCTAAATTCCTCAGGCTTTTTAGTTTGGTTTTCTAAATGTGAAATGGTTTTGCTGGTCTATCTTTAATCCTTTAGCCTTGAGAATGGGAAATTAAATTGTCTCTTCTCAGATACTTGATGTCAGCATCCAAATCAGGACTTTCTCATGTGTGCAGAGAGGGAGTGAGGTTATAGGATAGTCAAGTGCTCAAAGATAGGATCTGTTCTTCAGAGAGAAACCCATTTCCACAGATTCACTGGGTTCAACTGGGCTCTGCATTTTTTTCTCCTTGTTTTCCTCGTTTTACATCTGTTTGCATAAGATAACTGGTTTTAGGGATGACTGATCTTAAGTCCCTAATGAGCTGGCTCCAGGGTGTGGATTTTCATGGCATATTCTGCTGATTGGATGCTGGAAGCTTGCTTGACCTTGCTTATGATATCTTCCATAAGATATATACATGAGATCTTTCCTCTTCCCTCTGCCCCATGTGAGGGGATGTGCTGGGCCAGGACCAGCCCCTTGTAACTCAAACCATTTCTGCCTTTCTGTGTTGCTTCACTTCCAACCAAAGTCCTAAAATGCCACAGAAACCATTTTCACTGTTTGTTTCCCAAGCAAACACAACTCTGACCGCTTTTCAGCCAACACTTCTGGCACATCATTTCCTGATCTAATTCTTCTAATTGCCCTAGAGGCCCATAATAACATTGAAAACTCAGAGTGCTGCTTTGCCATCCAAAGCATTTCTTCAGCCAGTGCCCACACAGACTCCCAACAGAACCCTGCCCTGTTCTCTCCTTGTTTTCCCCTTCTCACAGCCTTCCACTGGCACTTCTGCCTTATACATCAGTATTTTATGTCCTTCCTTGCTCCTTTTGGGTTCTTTCCCCCCACTTATTACTGCAGCACCATTGGCATTGCTGCAATAAGCAGCAACGCTGCCTCCTCCATGGCTTTTGCAAGCACTGCAGGCTGAGTTTGCTCAGGACAGGAGCAGCTGCTTCTTCACCTCCCCCTGTCCGACCTGTCCTCCATTTCTCTGCAGCCTCAGCCAGGATTTTCCTGTGTTAAGAGCCAGCTTCCCAGGCTGGGCACGATTGGAGCTGCCCCTTTGCAGAGAGCATCTTGGTACCCAGGTGTCTCCCATGCAGGGAGCAGGCTGCTGTATCCAGCAGCGTGTCGGTGATTTGCTTCTGTTTTCCAGGGAAAGCTGGGGTTGCCATGACAATTGTGTGCCGGCCGGGCCGGTGCATGGCTGCAGTATCCACACACCTCCACCACCGATGCATTTTATCCTCCCTGCAGGGCGGGGTGGGGGATGTAAAGATGCCTGTGGTGAAATGCTTGGAGCAGCTCTCCAGCGTGGGGAGAAGATCAGGCCCTTCTGGGGAGCACCTTTCCCCAAAGAGTATTATTTTTTGGGAGCATCTGAAGCTGGGGAAAGGGGCTGGGTCTACATGAAATTATTCTGCTGTTCTCCCCTGGCCTGAATTGGGCTGGCAGCAGGAGTGCCAGGTACAGGAGCAGCAGAGCCAGCAGAAATGCTGCAAACCACAGCTCATTCTCAATGAATGAACTCTCAAGAGCTCTGCTCATGAGCATCCCAAACTCAACTAAGGGCTTGTGGCACTGCAGCAAATGTAGCCTTGGTCTCCTGAACCTCTGCCTGCAGGCTGTTGGTTTCATTTGCAGTCACATTTGCAAAATTTGTAGTTGCATTTTGCACTTGGGCAGAGCATCCCAACCTCTGAATCAGCAGCTGGAGCTTCAAAAGTTGGGTCAGATCCCAGTAGAGCCAGAGCAAAGGGTGGCCCTGCAAGCTGGAAGCAAAGCTCTGGCATTTTTGTGGGAACATCTTTCCTGGGGGTGCACCAGAGCTGCCTGAGCTCAGGACCTGGATGTGCAGAGGAGCCAAGGGCAGGACAGGGCCTCTCCCTGGTGGCTTGTGGCACTGCCATGTGGCACAGCCTCATTTCCCCAGCTCAGGCACTGCACTCCAGACCTTGCTTAAAGAATTTGCTAAAAATGCATCATCAGCAGCACCTCTTCAGGGCATGCTTGGCCCTAGAGGAGAGTCCCGTGTGCCCCTTACACACCACCAGGCAGGATTTCATCATTTCCAGGAGCACTGCAATCCAAACCCATCTTTACAACCTCACTTGAGCTCCCCTGGTCCAAGAGTGGCAGCCACTAACACCAGCCTTGCAAGCTGTGCTGCAAAAACGAGCGAGGCTCCTTTGTTGGAGCCACAGATGTTGTGCTGGGTGCTGCAGAAACAAAGCTCAGAGAGCAGACCATGCCCCAAATTTAAACAGACCAAGCAGACCCAGAGACCTCAGAGAGATGATTCCCAAGGTCATGTAGGAAGCCTGTGGCAGACATGGGGACTGAACAGAGATCTCCTAAGGCTCAGCCACACTTGGTCTCAGGACTTTCTTCTCTTTTGTCTTCCAGTACATTAAGATCAGTTAATGAAATGGAATTAATAATGCCAGCTGCAGCACCAGCAATGCTGTAGGAGAGAAAAATTTCACAGCACAGGCTTAAAAACAGAAGGCTTGGAAATGGTAATAAGCTGCAAGCACTTCCCTTTGTAATGGGGGAGTGCAGGAGGTCAGAGAGAGTTTTAGGGTCTCTTCAGCTTTACTGATCAAATCTTAAAGGAAGAATGAAGATGTAGCAACTACCTCCCCCAGAGGAGAGAAACTCATGATTTTAAAGTTCCCAGCAACTGAAAAAAGTAGTCCCACTGGAAAGAATCAAAAGACTTTTCTAGGTCAATGGCAGGAATAGAGCCTTTATTTCTATGAACCTCACAGTTCAAAAATAACATTAAAGAACCAAGAGAAATTATCCACCTCTGAAGAACCAGGAGTAAATCAAAACTGATTGTTATGTGTTAGTTGAGCTGTTACCTGCAGTAACCAGGGAGCTCAAATGGCACCACAGGAGTCCTGGCCATCTCTGGGATGGCTGCTGAAGGAGGTCTGTGCCATGTTCATTGAGGTGCATCAGAGGCTCAAAACCCAAAATTGTTTCTTAACAACAGCATTGAATCTAAGGAGCTCCCCCAAAGGGCTCGTTTACTCAGATTCAAGGAAATTCCTTCCCTCATTCCCAGGGAAGGAAGCAAGCACAAAGCTTGTCTCACCTGGCTGTTTCACCAGATCATTTGGCTCGTGTCACTGACTTGCTGCTAAAAATCTTATGATAATAAGGTCTTACTATACAGTTCTATAAAGTTACTATACAGTTATATATGGTTATTTTACAGTTATGTGTAGTTATTATGTAGTCCTCTTATACAGTTGGGACTCTTGAGCTTGGAGAAGGGGAGACCTCAGAGCCCCTTCCAGTGCCTAAAGGGGGCTGACAAGGGAGCTGGGGAGGGATTTTGGACAAGGGCATGGAGTGACAGGAGAAAGGGGAATGGCTTTATCTGACAGAAGGCAGGTTTGGATGAGATGTTAAGAAGAAATTCTACCCTGTGAGGGTGGTGAGGCCCTGGCACAGGGCACCCAGAGGAGCTGTGGCTGTCCTGATGTGTTCAAGGCCAGGCTGGACAGGGCTTGGAGCACCCTGGACAGTGGAAGGAGTCTCTGCCCATGGCAGGCGTTGGGAACTGGATGGTCTTTAAGGTCCCTTCCAATTCACACTTCTGTGATTGGATATATCCATATGTATCTATATATAGATATATGCATCTATAACCTCAGCCTTTGAGCAAAGATGGGTATGAAGAACAGTTTTACTGAGCAGAAACAGAGACAGCAGAGCAAAAACTTAACACGTCTCAAAATCACACTTCTTGTCCTTGTGAACAACCCAAATATTTTGACTGATGATTTAAAAAAAAACCCTATAAATCCAGGCATTTCAAGACTTAAAAAGAAATTGCAGGGAGGCTGGAACATTATGTGACGTGCCAGGACATGGGGCTTCTTCTGTTGCAATTATTCAGCTTCAGACTTTAATTGTGCCAGTTTAAGACCCTATTGTCTTTTTTACCAGTTTATTGATTCCTTCTGTGGTCTAAAGACCTGAGAAAAAAGGTAACTCATCACTGCATTACATCTTCTAAGAGAAAGTAGCAAAGACCTGGGGCAAAGGACAGCAAGGACAGAGCTGTCTATGTGCTTCCTGTACTGTGAGAAATGATGGACCTGAAACAGCCATCAGCATCTCCCAGCTCCTGGCCTTGCCATTTCAGCTGCCTCTGAGCAACTCTGCAGACCAGAAAATGTGCAAGAATGAGCACAAGACAGTGAAAAGGATGAGAGCAGAGCCAGGATTTGGCCCATCCTTCTGCTATTGACAGCCTCCTTGCGAAAATGTAATTGCTGGCTGCCCTTGCTTGGAGTGCTCAGGCAAAAATTCCCTGCTGCTCTTTGAAGCTTCAAGACATATTAATGCAACTTTTAAAATAGCATCCTCTCTATTTTTGTTGCTAATGCTAAGAACAAATTAGCTTAGAAAAATAACCCAAATGATCTCCCTTAATGCTATTGTTCTCCTAAAGTGCTAAGTGTCAGGATCTTTCAGCACCAGGTTGCAGATCTGGCGCTGCCCTCAATGTGTCCCACAGAGCCTTGACACGGAGTGATGCAGGAAAATGCAGTCAGCCCAAAGTGCCTTCAAAGTCACTGCCTTCCAAACTGTGGTTTCAGCTCTGTCTTTGGGCTTTTAATCATTCAATAATCTTTGAAGCCAACTGAAACCAGCTGATTTTCACCCCTGCCCTCCAGCAGGGTTGTTAAGGGGTGGCCCCAAAGTTTAGTTCCTGTGGTGGAGCAGTGGGTGCTTCTGAGCTCTTATGGACTGCTATGGTCCATTCAAGTATATTTACCTAAAAAGCTTCAAATGTTGCTCACCCTGACCTCATCAGAGCTCTTCAGTGGTGCACAGGTGGGCTGGGTCACCATGGAAGGACCTCTGGAGGGAGAAAAGGTAGGGCTGGAGTGCCAGTCCTGCTGCAGGATTGATTCCCTGTGCCCCTGCAAGGAGCACAACCCTGGTGGCCACACACCATGGCAGGGTGTCCCTGTCCTCTGCAGAGCTACAGTCTCATTTGGCCATCCAGAGGTGGGTGCCCCATGCCTGGAATTGTTCAAGGCTGCATTGGACAGGGCTTTGAGAAACTTTGTCTGGTGGATGACATCCCCACCCATGGACAGAGGATTTGGAACAAGATGACCTTTAAGGTCCTTTCCAGCCCAAACCATTCTGTGATTCTCTGATCTCTGCTGGAGTTGGAGGGATGGAAAGAAATGAGGCAGACAGAGATACCCTACACATTGGCCAGTGGTTTCCTGCAATGATCCCATGGGTAACTTTATTTTGTTGAGTGCTTACCCCACACATCCTGCATACATAGATCATTATCTCCAGCAGAGCCATGTAGCAGGCAAATATTGATGAGCTCTCTTGGCTTGTGGCTGTGCCATGGACACTGAGATTCATGTGACCTCACTAACACACCTTAAGATCTGTAAAAATTTCAGTAACATCCATAGCAGAGGGAAGCTTCCAATGGACAGTGCTCCAAAGGGAAGAAAATTCCACTTACTACTTTTCATCCTGCTCTTATTCATGATCACAGGAAAGCTCTCCTCCAACACTGAACTTTCCTGCAGCAGGTACCAAAATCTCTGTGCATGTCTCACCCTTTTAAGATCCAGGCACTGCAATGTTTATTTGTGCCTTCCAGCCTGCTCCTGGTCTAGTTCTGTGGCAAAGCAGCAGTTCTTAACCTCAGGACTGATGGCCAAGTGCTTAGTCCTAATTCTGTCTCACTAATTACTGAATGCATAATTTAAAATCTCATTGTGGAAATGCTTTTTTTATCAATGGCAATTTTAGTGCTGGATCCACCCAGCACTGACTGGGATTTTGTGCAGTTTCTGTAATCACACTTAGAGTTGCTTCTGTCCCCCACCTGCCTCATGCCCTGGGACAAGTGAGTGCACACTGGAAGCTCTTCTTAGCCCCTGTGCATTTTCCAAGTGTCTTCATCTCACTGTTCCAGTTCAGTTCTGTTTCAATGTAAAAATGTAGTGTTCTTGTCACTGCTGGTAAAGTGATGAGTTCTGGTGCTTGTGGATTAAAATAGTTCTGGAAGCAGTGTGGGAGAGTCCAATCACATGGGCCAGGTCTGAAGAGACTTTTCCTAAGGGGAGTAAGAATTTAAACAGGAAGCCTGATGGTGTGGTTCGTTTTGGTAGCCTGGAAGACAGAATGGAGACATCAAGTCTGAGGCAAGAAAAACTTCTACAAGCAATGAGAAATCATTGGTGAGATGTTAAATGTACATGGAAGATTCTTCTGTCCAAAGGGAATTTATCCTTCATGCTTTGGGCATGAGAAATTAGGGTTACAGTGTGACCAAAAGAGATCTTTTGCCTTCTCTCTGCTGTGTTGCTGGTGGTATGCAGCCATCAGCCACGAATTTGATCTTTGCTCTATGTTTGGGTTGTCTATGGTTATTCCAGGGACATGGATATGCAAGTTTTATGTGAATTATGTCTCTGTTTTATACACACTTCTTGCAAATACTTCATATTAACTTGGTACTGGGAACCCCATTGCAGAGCTGCAAAGTTCACAGGGCAAAATGTATCAATAGAGATATTTTCTGCTCTTGCAAAGGATCTAAACAAACCAGTCCATGCTTAGAGGTTGTCCCATGCTGACCTCTTTCTTCTTCTTTTTTATTTTTTATTTTTTTTAATGAAGCCCAGAAGAACACAAAATCCCGATTTGTAAATTATAGATGGTTTAATCTTACTATATGCAATGACAGTTGAAGTCAGTTCTGCCCCAAATTAATTAATGATTTCCCTGTTAGGGGAATGAAGATGCTGGGTTCAAACATAAGCAACTATTTTTGGGGATATCAAGGATGGTTTATAAAAATGAACAACAGCTGTTGGCCTCTGTAATCCCAGCAGAGTTTCCTAGGTAAAGAGTAAGCTAATACTGTGGTGAATCTCCTTAAATTTTGGCTTTCTTCTATAAGATGAGTTACCTGAGGGAAGGATAAGTGACCTGTTAATGCCAGTTGGAGGAGATATTTGTTAACTCCGGTATTAAAGACCTTTTATTTTTGGATTCAAAAGAGCAGAAGGGTTCAAACTCTATTCCCCATGCTGATGAGTATGTGACCCATTGTGTCTGTGTTGGTGTTTCCACATAAAAAAAAAGCAAAATTCAGTAGTTAAAGTGAAATTATTTAGTGAACTGCCATGATCTAAATATTTAAGTCCAGCCTCAGAGCCTGGAGAGGGGCCCAGCTGGAGTAATTCTGTCCAAAATGACTGGGCATAGTCTGATGTACTGGTCACTCTTCAGTGAAATGGGGTGACTTTTGGGGGAGTTTCTTATTATTCCTAGGCACCCCAAAATCTGAAAATGCGAACAGTTTGAGTGACAAAGGATTTTCTTTCCCAGTGTTCACCAAGTATGACCATTCCATGGTTATGATGTGTCTGCAAGGATGTTTAAAAAAGTTTATTGGTGGGGAAACTGAGGCAAAGGCTGTGTCCTGCTAGGGAAGGAGTGGTGGGGGCCATGTTAAAATTCAGCTATTAGTGGGCCTTTCACAAATTGTCCTGTATTTCTGCACTCTTACACCTCATTTTATGCTGCATTTTGGGCAGGGAGAGGAGGCAGCACTCATTCCCTGCACACCCAAACCTGGTGCAACTGGGAGTCCTCAGCATCCTGGTGTGGCAGGGCTTGGCATGGGGGGCCCCCCGTGCCCACAGGGGTTCCAAAAAAAAAAAAAAAAACCCGAAAACAAAACCAAACCAAAACAAAAACAAGTAGAGGTTGCTGTGCAGGGCTTGGATCCTGACCTTGTTTATTTTCCTGCCTGCTCCCCGACCCCACCCCAGCGCAGCAGAGGAGAGGGAGGCATGAAAACCTGGAGAGATTGTGTGAAAAAGAAAGAAAGAAAAAAAAAGAAAAGAAAAAAAAAAAAAGAAAAAGAAGGAAAAAAAGAAAAAAAGAAGAAGAAAACACCAGATTCCATCACTGTCAAGAAATTTCTGGAACACGAACAGCCACAACCGTACTGACACATAGGAAACACTGCTCACCCCCCACCGCCCCCACCGCCTTTACCCACACCCAATTTGTTTTTATTTCTTTGCCATCAGGTTGCCTTAACCATTTCCATGGCTTAGGAGGCTAAGCCGCCCGAGCGCAAGCTTTTGATTTGAAAAGGGACTGCATCCCCTTTTCAAAGGAGCCTGCTCCCTAGGGCAACCACATCACACTGCTGATTTGCTGCAGTGGAGACCGCAGCGCGTACAATATGCCCTCCCCCTCCGCCTGTGCTGCTTACAGCATCAGTCCGGAGCCGAGCGGGGAGACGGCAGCGGTACCCACGAACCCACCCATGCTCGGGAATGCCTGACTGCTAACGCAGTGCCTCCGACCAAAAGGACCGGCAATCCCTCCGCTCTCCGAGATGCAAGCCAGTGCCGATTCCACCAAGATGGACTGTCTTTGGAGCAACTGGAAATGTCAGGGTATTCTATCTATTCTGGTGTTGCATGCTAGGACTGCATGGCAGAGGAGGCAAAGGCAGGATCCATCCATTTTTGCATTGTTCACCTGTGGGCCTGTGCATGCTGTTTCCTCTCCCTCCCCGCGAAGCTTTTCTTTGGGGGTAATTTAAGGAAGAAAGAAAGATTAAAAGCCCCTCTTTCTCTTCTGGGAATGCATTCCTCCCATCCCCAGGTGTCTCACCCTGAAAGCATCCAGCATACAGGTCCTCCCTTCCCACCTTACAGCTCATTCCCAAAGCATCCGCCCTTGCCGTTCGCGGCGTCATCCCTCATCCTCGCCTCTCTCCGTCGGGATGTCGCTGGCATGATTTCCTACCTTTCGGGCTTTAGGGAAGCCGGGTGACGGTGCACTGGTGCCCGCTGGGGCTGGCGAAGGGTGGAGGTGGTGGCGTTGGGCTCCCGGGTGCCTCCTGCCCACGGACACACCCAGAGCCGGGCTTAGCCCTGTGTCACACAAAGAAAACGCAGCTTTGGCGAGCAGGGCGACAGAGCCGGGATGGCCCTCCGCTCCCTACTTTGCTCTAGGACTGTTTAAAAAAAACCCAACAAACCACATTAATCCTTTCATTATGCTCCCGAGCACTCGTTCGGGGGGTAAAATATTGCGGTGATGTCTCGCCGGCGCGTAGGAGAAGGGAACAATGGCATCTCCCTTTTGGGGGGATTTTCAGCGTGTTTTGAGCGGGTCGGTGTCTGCGCTGGGTGGGGCTGGCCACCTTCCCCGGGTGCCTTGGACAGCTTTTCAGCCATTTTTAGTCGGCTTCACACTTCCCAGCCAGCATCCAGCCTTTGTTTTGATAAAAGACAGTCTCTGTGACGCTGCTCGGTGGGCAGATTAGAGGGAGAAAAGCTAGCGGCTGATCCTGCCGGGCAGGCTGGGGCTGCTTCGGGCAGGCTTTGTTTGGATGTATTTTTTTAATTTTAAGGTGCATGTTTACGCTGAATAGTCAGTTCATGGTGCTGATGCTCACAGCAGGGTCCCTGGGAGAGAGATTACTCCACAGCATCGTCTCATTAAAGGGTCCAGGATGCTCGCATAGTTTCATAAACGCAGCTCGATGCAACAGAAAGCAGGAAAACCTTCCTAAAGTGTTTTTTGGGGCGGGGTGGGGATGGAGAGACCTTTCAGACGCTTGTCTCTAGGGATCTTGATATTTTTGCCATCTCAATTCGGCATCTAATTGTATTTAGGAGCTGAGGGTTTTTTAAGGAAGATGAGTAGCTGGAAAGTAAACAGATGCACCTGTTAAATGCCAGGCTCCAGCAGCTCCGGCTTTCCACACCGAAATGAAGGGCAAGGGTTTTCCACGCGTTTGTGGGATTCATTGAGCTTATGTGAAAGAGTCACAACCCAACTTTAGGGTCTTTTCAGCTGAGCTTTGCAGAGGAACTTCCTCGTAGGGTGGGGTTTGGGTTTTTCTTCAAGAATGCTCAGTATTTTGCTGATTCTTATAAAAACGTCGACTTGCTGAGTCAGATTGCTGAACCACCTGTTTTGAGAACCAAACCGAGTATTTTCCTTCTTATCAGAAAAAAAAAAAAATCATCAGTTAAAACCAGGAAATAATGAAGGGCATGCTGCTATTGTTTAATTAATAATTAGTAATAATAGTGGGGTTTCTCTCCTTCGGTGTTTTCCTTTTTGAAAGTGGGGTAGATTTGATGAAAATTGAATGACACAATATGTCCCATGCTGATTTGAAAAAAAATCCCAGGTCTGAAAAAATCAACGCAGTTAAAATAAATCACTTGCCTCACTTCCACAGCATTTGCATATTTTTTCTTTTCCTTGGGTGGTGCTTTATGATTACAGAATGATCCTGCAGAAAACATAAAATAGCCATAGAATATTATTTCTGTCATCAAAATTCTTTGATCAGTCCCAGATAAAATAGAGGAAATTTAAAATTCAGGAGAATGAAGACTAAAGACGATTCATTGATTCCTTTAATATCTATTATTCATGTTGTCTCTGTCTCAACCTGGAATATCAGTTTTGTGCAAACCTAGAGTTGTATAATTTTGCCAGCTTGATTGTCAATGGAATTATGGTTCCTCCCTGAAAAGTCTGGAATGTGCCTGTGAGTGGAACAGATGCAGAGAAAAACCTCAGTAAATACAGAGTATATTTTAATGGAAATTATGGAGATTCAACAGTGAGGTTAACAAAAGTTTTGATTACTCAACAACCAAGCCTGCAACTAGCTGTATCATTGAATTGATCCTAGCACTTATAATTGGTGTAAAATCGGGTGGGGATCGTGAGAAGCTGCAAAGACTCTTGGTGAGGCTTTGACTTTGCCCCACTCAGTCGAGGTACTGTTATTTCCCTTGCAGTGAATCACCTGCTGCTGCTGCTGCTGCACACATCTAGAAATACTGGGTTTTAGCTGCCCATCCTGCAGGATTGGAGCAAAGGTGGATCATGATCCAGCCCTTGGGTGAGCAGGACAGTGATTTGCCACTGCTGGGCATCTGCTTAATTCAAAATATTACCATGGGTGACTGTGGGGAATTGCAGCCACTTCCACGCCCAAGTCATCTCCGCACTGGGAGGTGATGCATTGGAAGCAGGCTGGGATGGAGCCATGCATAATGCATGAGAGTGAGGAGAAATGTCCCTGCCTGGGCGTGCTGGTGGCTGTGGGCCTTGGAGGAACAGCCTCTGTCAGACTGTGACACGGGAGTGTGGCAGAGTGTGCAGCTCCTCACCTGGAGCAGCTTCAGGTGAAGGAGCAGGTCCCTGTGCCTTCCCCAGAGACTCAGCTCAGCTCAGCAGGACACAGATTCACACCCTGCTGGAGAGGTTCTCTGAGTTAGGAAGGATGTGAAACCATAGAATATCCTGAGTTGGGAGGGACTCACAAGGTTTGTCCAAGTCCAGTTTCTGGACAGGACACCCCAACAATCCCACTCTGTGCCTGAGAGCATTGTCCAAACACTCCTTGAACTCTGTCAGGTTTGGTGCTGTGACCACTGCTCTGGGGAGCCTGTTCAGTGCCCAAACACCCTCTGGGTGAAGAACCTTTTCCTGATATCCTCCCTGACACAGCTCCAGCCATTCCCTCACTGGTGACCAGGGGTGTTACAGGTGACCAGAGAGAAGAGATCAGGAAATTGGTGCCCAAGGTTGCACCCCACCTTGGAGGAGTCGTTTGGTGCCAGTACACTGGACCTCATGAATATTCCCTTTCCCACTGTTCCTTCTACATGCCAGCTCTTGGCTGGTCATAAGTGTCAGGCTTGCTTCTGCAGTTTCAACCTTTTGCAAGACTTATTAAAAACCAAAAATGTAAAGATCCAGAGACACAGGCCCATGAAGTGTTTATTGAAATGATCCTAAATATTACCCACATTATAATTAAAACTTAATGTGGAAAAGGACTACACACTTCATCAAATCCATCCAGTTGACATAACTGCGCTGGGACTGCAGTTATTGATTATCATTTCCTTGGCAGCAGATTTCAGAGAGCCAGCTTCCTTGATTGATACATCCCTTGGTTTCCAAGGGGTGCTGGGAAGCTGCAGCAGCTGTTCATGGCGATGTTCCTCACTTTAAGACTGATAAAGAATTTCGATGGCAATAGCATGGTTGCATGCTGTTAATCTGTAATCTTATTGACAGTTGTGAAGTCTGCCTAATTATAGCTTTATAATGAGAATAAAACCTCAGCCAGTTGGTACCTTCAGTGCTTTACTGAAAATATTATGGGCTGGTCTCTCAGCTGAGATCCACTTGATAAAGGTCTGCCTCAGTATTTGGTTCTTTTGTTGGATCTTGGTAGGGCTAAAACCCCGGTACCAACGCAACACCTGCTGTAACCAATTTAGCTCAGAGTTTCATAAAACTATACCAGCTTATGGGGAGTTTATTTCCTAATTTCACAGATTATTTCCTGTGAAGTTTGAAGGAAATTTGTCAAGATTGTTTACCACTTTCAGATTTGCTTTCTTTGCTGTTGTTGTTTTTTTGGTTGTTGTTGTCACTGATGCAGAAATTGTATCAATTCTTCTTTTAGCACGTTCCTCTTGATAGCAAACAAAAATAAGTGAGAAAATGTGGTCTGCACACCTGCTGTGCCAGCACAGAATCACAGAATTGTTTGGGATGGAAGGGACCTCAGACACCACCCAGTTCCAACCTCCCTTCGTGGCCAGGGACACCTTCCACCAGATCACATTGCTCAGAGCCAAGTCTTTTAAGAACTGATGGACAAAATTCTTTCATTGCCAGAACAAGATGAAGTCTCCCCCAAAGTAAGAGTATATTGAGGTATTCCCTGAGGATTAATTTAAACTCTGTCAAGGGGGTGATGGGGGTCAATAGGTGAAGGCAGTATTGGAAGGCTGCTTTTGTTTTCATTAAGTCCCTGGGAAGTGAGTTCTGGTGGGATTTTTTTTTATGTCAGAAGTGGTACTTTCTCCACATCACATTTAATTATAAATAACATAGGACTGAAACACTCATTTTGAAAATCTGCAGATTTTTGAATGTTTGGATAGACCCTAAGAGAGAGTCCAGGTCTGTTCCTTTGGTCCAGTAGCATCTTTGGTAAATCTCAACATTTCCACAGAGTTATGTGCACTCAGAGCCTGCATTCAGGGACTCTGCTTGGTCTCCTTGGTTTCTGCCCAGTTAAGGGGAGAGCCATAACCTCCTCCACAGAAACTGGCCAAGGCAGGCAGTGATGCAGTTTGAAGAGCAGCAGTTGTGTGTTTCTCCTGCTGCTGTGCTCAATCCCAGTCTTAGAGCATCTCTCACGTGAAAATGAAAACAACAACAGCAGCACCAATCGCATAATAATTAATAATTAATGATAATAAATGTAACAATAGACTCGTGTGTGGTGGGGTTCTAGGGTTGATTTTTTACTGACAATCCTCTTTTACTGACAGTCCTCTCCTGCCTACCTAAGCCTACTCTGGTGCCTCACATAAGGAAATCCATCAAGAATTTTGTGGTCACATCTTGATCCTGCAGGTGTTGTAGGAGATAACATGGAGGGCATCCTGTATCAAGGCTTTCCTTTTCCCTGATCCTGTTCTTGTTCCAAGTCTCCTCTCAGACTCTGGGGACCAAGAAGGTCTGAACTTTCAAGTTAAACCTTGAAACAGGTGCATGATAAATATAGAGCTGAACTGAGGACAGGAAGTTAATGGCCAGAGCGTGTACAAGACCTAGAGGTACAGACACATTCCTCAAGGCTGGAGATGAAGGATCAGGAGATATGCCTGATGAAACAGCAGAGATATTGTCTCTTGGCTCTGCTGTTCATCACAGCAGTCTCCTGAAGGCAGCAGACTGCTCATTAAAGTGTTTATCCATCTGTATTACGTTAGAATCAAATCTCTTTTGAGGAGGGCAGCAATGTACACGCTGGATCCTTCACTGGAGAGGAGAGGGAAAGGCTGGTCCTGCAGCCTGTGGTTAAATCTGCAAACTGGGCTTGCTTTGAGTGCAAGTTTTCATTTCTACTCAAAACCTACAGCTCTATCTCATTTGTTGTCAAATATTTTTTGTGACAGCGCTATAAACAAGATTGTTCTTCTTAAATTGTGTTTCTTGGTTTTTTTCACTCCCAGAAGGTCTGATAAATGCCTTATGAAGGCATTTATATTTATGAAGTTGTAATATTACACTGTGTACAGAAGCAAATGCTGTATACAGAGGTTTTTCTCACTTCCTTTGAAAACTATTATTAGATATGGAGTGAAGCAGTACAACCCATTGATTTTACCTCCTCAGCAGGCCTGGTGATACCTCCATGGTGGGAAGGGCAGCTTGATCACTTCCAAAGGTGTTAGTAGTGTACTACAGAGCATACAACATTTTATATAATCATCAAGGCCCATGGGGTTCATTTGAAGGCTGGGTACCAGGGGTTTGCTCACACTTTTTATACTAACTTTCATGGAAACGTTGCTTTCTGCATGATCATTTTTCACACAGTTGTTGCAGTAGAGGAAAAGCTTGCAATGTCAGAAGGAGAAAACAGATTTTCAGAGGAGAAGCTGTGGAAGATTTGAATTGTCCAATCTCTGCTTGGTTGATCATTAATTTTCACTCTAAAATTCTTCCTTTGAGACATGGAATGGAAAGATCCTCATTTTTCCTACAAAAGTATTTTTGGAAAACATAACCATGCAGGAGGACATTTTGGCTGCAAGTTGGTTTGGATTCTTGGTCCTGGTCCTCTATTCTCCCTCTGGGATCTCTGCTCAGGAGGCTGGGCCTGCAGCTGCCCCCCTTGTGTTTCCAGATCCTAACAAGAATGGATTCAGGAGCATTTTTAATCAGCCCACCCTGGCACTGCTCTTTCCAGCCTCCACATCTTCTGGCTTTTTTGATACCAAGTACTAAGTAGCAGAAACATTTCCTGCTGCAAGCCATGGCAAGACCCGTGGGAGCTTTCAGGGACTAGTGAGCCATTAATTGCTGCCACAAGCACTGCCTGCTGCTGCTGCTTCTTTTATTTGTGAGGGTAATTTTAGCTTGCCCCACAAACACGGGTATTTACCAGCTGTTCATATTACCAGGTGGTTTCTTGTACCATGGAGTTCACCTTTGCTAGTCTGTGACTTGGCCCCAAGTGCAAGATCCCATTAGTTTAGTCTGATGAGGCTCTGCCATAAACTATGGCTTTAAAGCACTGTTTTGGCACCCTTGAAAAATCTTCCAACCAGGGGACTACTTGAGTAACATTTTGCAAGTTCTGCTGTGGTTTAAAAGGCACAAGCAGGCGATACTTGCAGACAAACAGCTCATCAGACACGCTTCTCCAGAAAAATTCTTCAAAGGCAGTGGCAGCGACCTGCAGTGCTGCTGTCTTAAAGATGGCTGGTAAGTCTTCCTTGACAAATGCAAGTAGTTTTGAGTCTGAGGCAGTTCTGGCAAAACCCAGAGCCCTTTTATACCTCCACAAATGACTCAGACCTCTGGTGAGTTGTACTGCTAAGAGTGCAAAGTGAGTGATGTTGCTTCCCTCCTTGCAGGAGGCTAAAGGGAGATCATGGAAAGCTACAGCAGAACAGCTTCTGCATGTTAATGGGCATGGGCAGGATTTTACAGTAGTGATTTTCAAAACAGAAGGAGCCCGGCCCTCAAGCAAAGCCAAGGCTGATTTCAATGCCCAAACCCCTTTTGCAAACCCTCGCTGCAAACTGGGTGGTTTGAAGTTGGCGTTTTGGCTCTCGGAAGTGGATCTTGCTCAGCCAAACAGGCTGAGCCCCTGTCCAATTGCATGCACATCACACATCGACAGCCTCACGAGGCACCAGCCTCCTGCCTCATGAATATTCAGTGTGCATTGCTCAGAATTGTGCCATTGTGGTGGGCAGCACCGTGCACACACACTCCCCTTCCCAGTAAAATGCCCGGTGCTTGCAGGACCCTGCACCACACGAGGACCTTGTATCCTTTCCCTTCTGATTGACCAAATCACTCAATTATTATGTGGCTAATTCATGCTCTGAGGTATCCTCTGTCCTTTAGTTTACCTGGGGAATGCTGTACCCACCTTAGAAGCTGTCTCAGCCTGGCCAAGCGTGGGGCTGGCGTGTGCTGGCGAGTGGCTCTGCAGAGCAGTGCAGGTGTGAAAGCTGCGGGTCCAGCTCGGCTCCTGGCCCTGTCATCCTCATTCCCTCTGTGTCCCCATGGGCTGGGGAGGCTGCTCTGAGCGTGGCTGGTTGTCTCTTCAGTATGCCAAGGAAGGGGAACAGGCAGGAGCAGGCAGCTGCCCCTCAGCAAAGGCTCAGGCACTGGTTGTACTCAGTGACCTGTTGGAAGACATTAAACCCATGGGGTCAGAGAGAGTTTGGGAGGAGTTGTTTGGTATCCTAGTCATGAATATAGGATGAGATAAATCTCAGAGCAGACATATAAATGTGGTGGACAACCTCATATTTAATTTTAATTCCTGTTTAGAATAAAAAGGGAAGGGTATAAGGAGGTTTGATGTAAGTCTGGGTTCACCTGATAGTCATTGAGAAAATTTCTCATTCGTTTGCCCCTTGGTCTCTGTTTACAGCATCAGACACTGATGTGAGAGGTACTTTGGCTCTGGTGTAAATGGTTACAGGAGAAAATGCATTCTAAGGAAGCCAGGCAGAGGATCTCAGCTGGGCATTCTGCACCCAGAGCGCCTCTCCCTGCTTTTGAGGGAGATTTGTTTAGGTTTAGGAAATGTAGGAGAAAAATGTGTTTGACTACTGCCTCAGTGAGGAAACGTTTCTCTACCAAGAGGGTGGTCAGACTCTGGAATTGGCTTCTAGAGAGAGGGTCAATGCCCCAAACCTGTCAGTGTTTCAGAGGCATTTGGAAAATGCCCTCAAAAACATAATTTGGCTTTTGGTCAGCCCTGAACTGGTCAGGCTGTTAGACCAGGTGATGGTTGTAGGTGGCTCCCAACTGAAATAGTCCGTCCTCTCCTCTCCTCTCCTCTCCTCTCCTCTAATGTAAAAAGCCTTTGAAGTGACTGAAGCTGCAGTTGAAAGAGAAAACGTGGCTCTGACAGGTGTAGCTCAGGTGTTTTTAGCAGCATCTAAATTCCAGGGGAACTGATAACAGCTCAAATCCCTGAGGCCTGTCAGCCAAAGGCTTCCCAAGTCTCCACTCTTTCTGGATTCCCCTTCTTCCCCTTCCCTGCCCAAGGAGATGTGAGGTTCACCTCCCTCCTGTATCACCTCTTGCAAGGAGGTTTGGCTCAGCCCCTTCTCCGTAGGGGAGAGAAGGAGGAATGGCTACAGGAGCATCAAATCCCACCCGA
Organism: Polioptila caerulea; assembly: GCA_013397295.1. Lineage (NCBI taxonomy): Eukaryota > Metazoa > Chordata > Aves > Passeriformes > Certhiidae > Polioptila > Polioptila caerulea. The sequence goes on from VYXF01005075.1 coordinate 361,956, forward strand.
GCAGCTGGACAGGGCAGCTGTGCTGCAGCTCCCCATCCCTTCGAGGGAGATGAGGAGAAGGCACACATGCTTCCTGCCCTTGAGAGTCCTGACAGACCTGGCAGGCCGTGGGTGAGAGGAATGTGCTCCCAGGCTGGACCTGGGCACTGGGAGAGCCACGTAAAAATCATTCAACTCCTGTCTCCCTTTTCTATGCTGAGATTTTCCAGCTAGCAGTTGGCACTTTTATTTTCCCATGCACATGGGAATATTTGCCTCAGGTCTGAAAGACACAGGATCCCTCTCTCCCAGGTCTCCTTTGGCTGGAGAAAGAGGCCAGATGCTTTTTCATCTCCTCCCTCATGCATGCACTTGTTCCCAGAACTGTGTCACTTGGCCTCTGTCCACCTCGCTCTGATCCTTTCCTTACCTGATACAGCTGAGTAAATATCCCAGTCATTCCGTGGCAGAACAGATGACTTTCAGGGTATACACACACATACCTGATCAAGTCTGTCTCGAGTAACTCAGCATCTTCCCTTTTGAGGGGAGTGAGAAAATGCAGTTTGGCATCTCTCTGCATGAGAGTGCAGCCCACTGCCAGCCTGCAGGAGAATGAGTTTTAAGATTATCTGAAGAAAAAGGCTCAGTTGGTCATTTTGGATCTTACAATTAACTGGGGTTGACTCGGGGAACTCTTTTGGAGTTTGGTTTGTATTTTTTGGCTCAGTCCTCATTTGTTTGCCTCCCTACTGCCCGTGTCCCAGGGAGTGTTTTCCCCTGGCACATGCCCTTTTTCTACCATCAGCAGATGATGTACCATGTACACCAACTCACCTGTGCTTATTTAATTTAATGTTGAGGTTTTGTGTGATAGAAAACTTAAACATCTCAAGGTCAGATTTACATGAATTTGCTGCATCCTCTGACAGAGTAATTTTTGAGCGCAAAAAATACCAGGTTGTGAATAATCACAGAATCTTAGAATGGGTTGGGTTGGAAGGAACCTTAAAAATCAACTTGTTCCACTCCTCCCTCCATGGGCAGGGACACCTTCCACTTGTTCCAAGCCCCATCCAGCCTGGTCTTGAACACTTCCAGGGATGGGGCAGCCACAGCTTCTCTGGGCACCCTGTGCCAGTGCCTCACCACCCTCACAGAAAATATAACACCTCCTGTCCAAATGCTCACTGGTGACAGCACTCAGTTGTTGTGCAGGATTTTGAAGTCCCTTAACTCAAAAATAATATGAAAAATGGCCAAACCTGCATGCTTGTGTTCTGGATGCCATTTTGTAAGGATGGTTTGCAGGGCTGGAGTTGCGTGCTCCAGCACCTCATCACTGTGAGCAATCTGTGGAGTTCCAGCTGTGTCTGCTGCTAAACCTCCTCATCCAGGTACTCTGGTGATCCTGTAACTGCATTTTGGAGCATTCCCCACTCCCTGCCCCAAGGTTTCTGCAGGAAGGAGGCATGAGCAAATATCTGTAAAAGACTGGTCCCTGTTTTGTGGAGTCCCAAAACAGGCACCAATGTCCCTTGTCCCATGGTTTTCATGCAGCCCATAGGATCCAGTCATGTGTGCTCACGATGACAGGCCCAGTGCTGGATGCTTAAAAACAGTAAAAGGTTATTATATAGTGTATATTGATAGAGAATATAATTGGATGTGAATGATGTGTGAAGAGAGGAGAGCTCAGCAATACAACAGCAATTTTTACATTCAAGCCCATCACTGTAAAGCAAGGCTAATATGTGTGATAGTAATGAGTAATATAACTCATTGACTCAAGGCAAACACGCCGTGATGACTCACAATTTTTGGAGATTAGATGATAAGGACTAAGAGGATGGATTAATTTTGTCTCTTTTATTATCGGTGACTTCTTTTTTTTTTTTTTTCACGACAGATTGCAGTTTTCCTGAATTTACTCTTTGTTCAGAATGATTTGACAAGTGGCATCTCTCAAATCTGTTTGGCTGGTGGTGTGTTCAAGCTGTTCTTGAGGACTTGTGCAGTGTGTGAAATTAAAGCTGTTTTGTTTAGGTTGTCATGAGCACGTTCTCTGGCTGGATGAAGAGTCCTCTCAGAAACAGGTTGTGGGTGTAAGCAGAATAAATTCACCTTTGTGGACTGGATATTCCACAATCCTTTTGTAAAATTTTGCTATTTTAGTGGCTGTCTCTGATGCTAAAATTTTTTGCTGGAGAGGTTGAAATAAAATTTACAAATTGGGTGGAAAACACCGTAAGTTACTGCTTTACCAATGTAAAAATGCACTAGTTGAAAATGGTCTTACGCACTTGTTTTGTTCCAACCAGCACCTCCCATGGACAAGGGAAGTTATATAACAAGTAGAAAGCTTTTTTTTTTTTTTTTCAGTATTTCTGAGACGGTTGGATTGAGCAGCATGAGAGATTTATTCTGTATTTGAAGGTCTTGTCTGAAAAACGGTTTCCTAGTCATGGAACTATTAAGCAGTGGTAAAACCAGGAGTATCTCCCTTCCTCAAAACTTATGAAATAATAAAATTAAATTGTCAAAACTTTGAATGGGAAAGTGGTTTATTGTGGCTAGCCCCAAACTTTCTCATTTCTCATTTATCAACAACCGAAACTGGAAAACGCTTCGATCAAGCATTTGGCAATTGAACTTGTGAAAAAACAAACAAACAAACAAATAAAAAATCGGAATTTTCAGACAGAGTAAACGCAAGGTAGGTTGAAATCTTCCATACAGCCCTAGCAATTCACAAACCCCAGCTTGCTGCTGCAAGGGACCCACCCACGGTGCCGCGGTTGGAGATATTCATCCATCTTATCTAACCCAGGCACAACAAAGATTTCAAGTAGGTCACCGGTCGTAATTTCCTCAGCGTGTCGCTCAAGTGCCTTCGCTGCTCCTGGCGAGGGGCTCCTGGTGATGCTGCTGTGAGCAGGGACAGCCCAGCATGGCTCGCCCTCCTGCCAGGGTCACGCAGTGCCCACCGCCGCCCACGCCTCTCCAGATCCCGCCTTTAACCATCTGGTCTTCTCCCCCCAGCTATCGACCTGTTGTACTGGCGCGACATCAAGCAGACAGGGATCGTGTTTGGCAGCCTCCTGTTGCTGCTCTTCTCCCTGACCCAGTTCAGCGTCGTCAGCGTCGTGGCCTACCTGGCCCTGGCCGGCCTCTCGGCCACCATCAGCTTCAGAATCTACAAATCGGTCCTACAGGCCGTGCAGAAGACGGACGAGGGCCATCCCTTCAAGTGAGTGGCTTTGAAATTCTCTTCTTGCTCATGAAGAGGAAATAATTGTATTTTCACAGCGCCTCAAAAATTGTAAGGGTCTATCGGCTTAGATCTGGCAGAGAGAAAGAGAAACAACACACCACAAAAATCATCTTCTAAGACATGGGATTTTTTTGCCAAAAGATACAGAAAGTTTTAAGCAAACAGAGAAAAGGAGTTTCTTTAGAGCTAGTGGTAATGGAGCATACCTGCAAGAGAAAAGAGCATTGTTTCTGAGCACAATCTGTTGGGCGTAGAAGGAAACTATCTATGTCTTTTCTCCAGCAACCCGATATCTGAGTGATGGTGCCAGTGCCAGTGCACTCCCCGCTCTCCACAGGGTCTGGGGGGTTTGCTCCACAAGAACAGTGACCCTTTCTCCTCTGCTGTGCCAACCAGTTGGCAAACCAGGTCGTGGAACTGGTGTGGTTTACAAACACACACACTAAGAAAAAATCCNTGACCCTTTCTCCTCTGCTGTGCCAACCAGTTGGCAAACCAGGTCGTGGAACTGGTGTGGTTTACAAACACACACACTAAGAAAAAAATCTTGTCAGGATGCTGCTCCTTCTGCTTCTCTTGGGTCAGTTCTGAGCAGCAACTCAGGATGGGGGTGTGTAGCTCAGAGAACAGCACAGAAACTTGTGGGGAAAACTCCCAGGTCAGATTTGTATCCTCCTTTGGGTAAGAAAAAGACAGAAATCCCATCAAGAGCAGGCTCTGTGTGGAAAGAAGGCGAGGCTGGAGGCGAACAGCCCCAGCTCAGCATCACCCAGAGAGAGGGATCATGCAGGGTGAAGAGGGTGTGCTGGTGGCCCTGTGCCTGCAGGGAGGGGAACACATTGCTCCAGCACAAGGAAATGAGGTCTGGGAAGAAGGGAATGATGGGGTGGATGGGTATGAGCGTGAACAGCAGGGGAAACTTCCGGGTGTGTAACGGGACCTGTGTTTCTGGCAGAGCCTACTTGGAGATGGAGATGAATCTTTCACAGGACCAGATCCAGAAATACACAGATTGTCTCCAGCTATACGTCAACAGCACAGTCAAAGAGCTGAGGAGACTCTTTCTCGTTCAGGACCTCGTGGATTCTTTAAAAGTAAGTTTGCTTGAGATATTTTTAACCCCTCTCTAGAGGATCAATCTACATCTCAAAGAGCTGCTTCCCATGTTGACAGCATTGTCATGAAACCTAGTTTTGTGTAGCTCCAGACAGGAAAGTTGCTCTGCTTTTTGATTTTAAAAAATGTTTCCAGCACTTTAGAGATTTGGCATTTGAATTTATTGGTAGATAATACAGGATGTATAAATTTGCAGAACCAGCTTAGTTCCACCTCAGTTCTAGAAGCATCCCAGCATTTTGCTTTCTATTGCTTTGCTATGAAATAATGGTCCCCTCTATTAATCTGGATTTCCTCTGGTGGCATTTCCTGCTATGGAAGAAAATCTTCTTTCCCTCCCTGCTGAAATAACTATTGATTTTTAACCTTACACTCAAGCAGGTGTCCTTTAGAGCAAAGGGAAGATCTTTAAGAGGGCAGACATAGGTTAGGCTCCTAAATTACTTGAGAATTTAGGGAAAATGAACCCATCTTTCAGCCTCAAGTGTTATCAGTCCCTGAGCTTATCACTTCAGGTCTCTGTTTAACCTGTTTGGGATTACTCCTGCCATCATAAAAATTGGTTGCAGAAATCTGCCTATGCCATTCTCAGTGCAGAGTCCTCCATGGATGCAATTTAAGCCCTAAACAGACATGAAAGCTGAGCTAAGAGGGAGAGAAGCAGAACAGAGAATGGGGTTATACACCTAGGAAAACTACCTAGTTCCTAATGGGCCTTAACCACTCCCAAATTAAAAAAGGCAAATGTGCTGTTATGTTAGATAGTTAAGTAAACTGTTTTCTTCTTATGCTGGCACTGGAGGTGATGTAATGATCCATCTTTAATTTAGTTTGCAGTACTAATGTGGCTGCTGACTTATGTGGGAGCCCTCTTCAATGGCCTGACTCTTCTGATAATGGGTAAAAATCAACATTTCTTCTAAAAATCTCTTTTTAACTTGAACTCCCTCCGGATTTCAACTTAGACAAAACAGCCTATCCCTGGCATGCCTTCCCCTCAGTTAAACCACCAGCATTTATTTCCCTTCCCAGTAAATTTTCATTGTTCTATTAAGCTGTCCCTCCTGCTAGAGCTACTTTGCAGTTTATGGTTCTGCAGCTCCCAGTCCCAGAGCAATGGGGAATTCCATATTTGGGAGGCTTGAGCAAAGTGCATTTTTCATACAAATCTCCCTGGTGGATCAGCTGACCGAGTGGCACGATAACATGTTTGCCACCAAAGTAGGTCTCTCCTCTGGAGGAATCTGATCTGCAGGAACATAACACTGTGCTCTTTTTCTCCCCAGCTGTGGTGTCTATGTTTACTCTCCCCGTTGTATATGACAAGTACCAGGTAGGTCTGTCTGCACGCTGCATTTGGGGTGGCTGGGTGGCTCTGCCTCTGGCTGTGGCCTCACTGCCTTGGTCTCCTCTTGCTCTTGGCAGGCACAGATCGATCAATACTTGGGGCTGGTGCGGACCCACATAAACACGGTCGTGGCAAAGTGAGTTCAGAAGCTGACTGTGGGAGGCTGGGGTGCCCTTGGGGGTGGCCAGGAGCTGGGTGTCCTGTGAGTGGTGTCCTCCCCAGATCCTGGAATGGGAGAGGATGAGGGAGGGCTGATCCCTGGAGCCTCCCAGCTGAGGGCAGACAGAGTGACTTGTCCTTCTGTCCCCTCCCCTGCCATCTGGGGGAATTGTGCACAGAGCAGTGATGCACTGGTGCCTGGCTGGGACAAACAGGAAGGAATGAGTTAATTCTCTTCCCCACTGAGCACTCCAAGCCTGTTTGTTTTGCATTCAGGGAGTTGATAGCAGTAATGACCAAAGTGGGAATTAGGACACCAACCTGTCACAGAGAGCAAATATCTGGAAGCACCAGGATCTTTAGTGTTTCAAATCCCCATGGAACAGGCAGAAGGCCTGGGTGAAATTTTGAAATTTTGTTCTGAAAATTCTATTTTTGCACTCCATTCCTGGCTTTCTATAGGCAATAGGCCACAGAGAAATAACGTTGGGGGGAGAATATCACTGAACATACCCCAAGATTATATGAACCACCAAAAAACAGGCCTGTAAGAACACTGCATGGGAATCACTTCTGTTCCTCATGGCACTTTAATTTACCTGTTGAGACAGCACACTGAGCATGGACTAGAGATTATCCCTGGAAAAGAGTCCAAGTGGGGAATCACTGGAATGGAATAAATGCCTCACCGTATAATCCTTTTTCTTTTTCTTCTTTATTTTTCAGGATTCAAGCTAAAATCCCAGGTGCTAAGAGAAAGGCAGAGTAAAGCTGACATCAAGAATTCGTTGACTACAGTAGTGCATAATGGGGAAATCTGGAGTGAAAACAGCTCTGTTCTTACACTTTACTGCAAATTTATCATTCTTTTTTTTTCTCGACACCATAATCTTAGAACCATAAAACTCAGAAGCAGTGCTCTTCCCCTGCTGCTTCTGCACTTAGAATATTTGCAATCACTTGTGTCAAGCACTAAAGTATAGTAAAGAGAAAAGTGTACTAGATGTGGTTTTTTGTGTTGCTTATAAAGTGCATGATGGTGAGAGCCTAAATAATATTGACCTCTTTATTTAATTTTATTTTTTTTAGTGTTTTTCCTTCTTCTATTGGCATTGCTTCTATAACTTTTAATGTTACATGTGGCTAGGGGCTTTCCTGCTTAGCGCACTTGATGCAATAGTTAAAATTGCTTCTACGTCACTGGGTTGCTGGTTGGATTCATCTTTATTAACTATATAGAATTGTAGACTGATGTTTTAGTGTTTTCCAGCACAAATAAAATAAACAGTAATCGGTACTTATGGTAATCAGTTTTGTATAACTCAAAAAAAAAAAAGAAAAAAAGAAAAAAGAGAACAAAACCCAGTACTTTTGTCGTAAAGGATTGACAGGCTGATTTACATGTATGGTAACTGGAAAGTTCCAGCATGTTCAATTTATTACGATTTGTATTACATTCTCTGTAGTTCCTAATGGACTTAATTATGGACTCTGAATATTTGCACTTATGTACTTGATACCGAATGCAGAAATAAATGTTACTAAATGTAAAAGGTTCTCTTTCTTGTCACCGCTGGGATTACCTTGACATTTGGAAACTGGACACATACTGTGCAAAAAGGAGCATTTTCCTTCTTTGTCCCTGCTCTGGACACCTGCACATACTTTGCCCTTACATCAGGGTGCAGCCCAAAGAGTAGTACCTAGCTAAGAGTAAGTAGCTCCTATAATATTTTAACACTTTGATGATCTTTCTTGGAATGAAAGATCTCAGCACACAGTTTGTTCATTTTTGTAGGTGGGGTAGCAAATATCAGGTACATGAACAAGTGTCTTTTCCTCTGTTTGCTTTCTGTGCAAACCACAAGCAGCACAAAGGGTTTTTCAGTTTCCTCATCACCAGTTGCTCTCTTACCTGAAGCTGTGCTCTGAAATCTGCTTTAAACAGAATTGATATCAAATTCAGGGGCTGGGAGCTGAAACAAGCATTTACTCTGGTTCAAAGGTGAAGGTTTTAAAAAATTGGAACTTAGGGTTTGAGAACCACCAGAAGAGAGAAACAGCTGTTGAACATTATCCAAAGTGCTTCAAAACAGGCAATTGGTGAAGTGCTTGATTTGCCCATTTTTTGGAACACACCTGAGTTTTTTTTTTTTTTTTTTTTTTTTTTTTTTTTTTTTTTTTTTTGTTGGTGGNGTGTGAAAACATGAACATCAAAATATCTTCAGCCAGGTTGCTGGTTTTCTCTTTTTCAATCATAAAGGTTTTATGAAGAGTTTCATTTTATACAAAGAACTAAATTTTTAAACCCTTATCCCAACTTTTGAAATCTGAAGTCTTTCCTTGGACTCATTAATTAATTCAGCTTTGTCTCAGTTCCACGTGGCCACAGTGACACCTGTCCAAGGCCAGGCTGCAGTTGTGTTTGTATCTAAAAGTAAAACCCAAATGCACATAAGGAGTTGGTAGAAACATTGGTATGGTTGTGGGCTAGTTAAGTCTTGTGACAAGTCTCAAATACCCTTATTTGCATTTAAGCTTTACATCTAAATGTTAAACACACTAGGTTGGGTTTTAAATGTCACCTGCAGCTAGATGGGAACGTTTTTTCTCAATGAGAAACTGAATGTATTAAAAGAACATAAATTGGTTTTGAACAAACAGAGTATGTTTGCTTTGACATGTGAAGTTTGCAGCCAGGAGTTAAAATTCAGCATGAACCCCCAGCTCTGACTACCTTGGAGTTCCCTGTGTCTCTGAGGAAGGGACTGCAGACCATGCAAAGCATCCTTGAGGATAAAGATTGACCACCAGAATTCTTATTACTTACAAGATGAGTGTGTGGGCCCAACATTTTAATTTTGAAAATGAGCCCTTTTAATGTCTCATCCCCCGGTCCCATAAATGTGTTCTTCCCTCACACCCTCAGTGCAGTAATATCCAAGATTGGCCTTTTGCAATGCTCAACCCTAGGCACAATTTAAAAGCTACATCTCCTGCATATTTGAAACAGAAGCAAAATAAACCTTCTGGAAGAGTACAAGAATTCTCAAGAGCCTAACTCAACAGAGACCAAGATTCCCATTCTTGTCTCCTCCAGCATCACCCTGTCTCAAGCCCCAATCCCAGTCCTCAATCACCCTGCAAACACACCTCTCAAACCCACATCCTTTTCTCACATCCCACCTTGCCAAGCAAACCTCCCAGCTTCCTCGGAGCTGCTCTGACTTTCCATATATTTGGCATTAACAGCCTGCAAGTGCTGCTGAGCAGCTGGGGTGGCTTAACCTGGTGGGTGGGACCAGCTGGGAAGACCACGGTGGGATGTGGGAGAAGCAGAGGGCTTCAGGCAGGGTTTGAATTGCTGATGCTGCTCATGGCCACCATCCCCTTACTGGGATCACAGCAGCACTTTCTGTGATACCTTGGAACATGGAAGCTTGGAGAAACCTCTGCTAGCTCCTGGTCCTGCTACACCCCTTGTAACAACAGAGTCCCTCTGCATATGGGGAGTGAAGGTTTGTGGCAACCTCAGTGTCCCTGGTAAGTCTCACCCACAGAGCAGCACCTTGTAGAGGGGTTGGACTTGTATTTTTTTGGTATTCAAACAAGTTTGGGGGAAAACAACCAACAGTGAGTTCTTCTTGCTAAAATATTTTAGTGTGATTACAGTAGGTAGCTGAAGATAGCAGAACAACACATTCATGAGCTGTGCTCAGAGATACACAGGCTGTGAAGCCCTTTTGTTTCTGATCTTCATTTGCAGAGTAAAAAGCAGCATAGGAAAGATTGACTAGTTAAAGCAGCAAACTTGTGAGTGTTTCTAGGCAGGTGAAACCTGGGAAGCAGCTCACTCTGCCTGGGTAAAATGCAGAGGTGTTAAACCCTTCATTTCTCTACAAAGTGTCCCTTGGGGGAGGAATCTGTACAACAAATCACCAGTGATTCAGGGCTCAGCTTTTCCACCTGCCTCAAAGGCTGCTTTAATGAGATGAGCCAGTGATGGGTGTTTTGAGGACCCACCTCACCATGGGAGGTTGTTCAGGTGTGGATGGAGGATTTGGTGTGTGCCAAATACCTGGCCTGGGCTATGCCTCCCTCCTCATCTCGGCGTAGTTTTTGATGCTGATGTTCCCTTTCTGGAGAGGAAGCTGAGAGGTCTCCAGGGTGAATGCCACAGGCTTGTTTAGATGCAGAGACAGGTATAGACCAGACCTTTCCATGGCTGGAACTGGCTGGGTAATGTAAACACAGCTTTTGATCAGCTCAACATGGCTCTGCTTTTCAAGGAAGATAACAAGTCCACCTGCTGAGCTGAGCTTTGAAAGCCAGCCCAAATGACTGTGCTAACTTGAACTGAAAGTAATTTAACTCTGACTTGGGGATATGAAATCAGGAGTGCCATGCTGGCAGGTGACAAAACTTTGTCAGAACATCTACATGAATCTTTTCTCATCTTCTATGACTTTAAAAATATCTTCTCCATGGTTTCACTTGTACCTTGCAGAAACTTTATAACCCTGCTCATAAACTGCTGCCTGTTAAGCAGAGGCTCAATGGTTATTTAAAAGGTCTGTCAGAGCTTTATGTCACTTAAATGTCGGTTCCTGTACCTTGAAATGATTACTGCATTGATATTTCATGTGAAATGTGACTGTTCTCTAAGGTCACTGGTTTTTATTCCCTGGTTCTTGATGCTTTAGCAGCATTCCACTTGCATTTGCCTCTGTTACTGATCTCTTTTATGCTCCTTCTGCTCGTTAATATTTATCTAGTGAGAGTAGGATCATAGAGCACATGAGTGTTAGGAAAGCCCTGGAACTGGGAGGAGATAAGAATGTTATAATATTCTGTGAGCAGCTAATCCATTTAAAGAGAATCTGTCTGCTCCCCCACAGCTTTTGCTCTCTCCCTGCTTGCTTTCAGATGGCAGCTGGCTCCCATCCCTGTCCTGGTGGGTTACAAGTCAGTCAGCTGTGACCTCACCAGCCTTTCCTTCTCCATATGGGCCCAGGGAAATATGTGGCAAGCTCGTGTGTTTGCCCAGAGCAGCTTTGAGAAGACCAAGTGCAATGCATTTCTTCCTGACTCTTCTTAATATATTCTTTTCTTGAGCCCAGGATTAAAAGATTCTCCATCAGGGAGCACGTGTGTGGGTTTCCTGGGATGCCAGGAATGAGTGGAGTGAGGCTGCTGGCACAAGGGAGCCTGGTAAGAGTGGCTGGTACATGCAGCACTGCAGGACATGTGGCATTTGGGTCAGGGTGAGAGATCTCCACTGACAGGAGTCAAAAGCTGCAGTGCCTGAAGCAGAAGGAGAAGTGGGCTCTGCTCATTTCTGCCAGGCTTCCTTGGTGCTCAGCACCTGTACAGGAGAGAGTGGCAGAGCCCTGGGGAAAGTTATTGAGAGTGGGAGACCCTTCTCCACAGATGCACAGAGAAATGGGAGGGGATTCTAAGCAGGTAAATGGGCTTGGCCTGCTTCTCTCGTTTATCTTTTCCTTATCTTTGGTGTCTGCTCACAAGGGAAGAGCCAGACCACTGTGTGCTGGAGCTCTCCTCTGGTCAGCATCTGATCCAAGAGGCTGCTGCTTCTGCAGCTCTCCTAGGAAGGGTTCTAAATCTCTGAGTGTGCCAGGTTTATAATCTGGGGACACCAGCAGGTGTGTGCAAGGCAGAGTGAAGTTACCTGTGCAGTTACTGCTCTGTTCAGCATTCTGGCACCCCCTCTACGACTGGGAAGAAAACCAAGAGATGGTGCCCCATTCTCCTCCTCCCTTTCACTCCTGCCCCAGCCAAAGCACTGGCAGAAGCTGCAGGCACCAGGCTCAGGATGAGAGGGTGGAGAGAGCTGCAGGAGGAGTCTGAGAAAACCAAGAGATGGAGGACAACTGTGCTGACATGATTTCATTCCTTTTCCCTCCTGTCTGCCCTTCCACCAGCAAGTCAGACTCATTTCCTTTGTTCATTGAATATTAAAGAGGTTCAACCTCAAGGTTTCAATTTATGCCTCCTCATGAGTTTTTTTTTTTGTTTAGCTGAAAAAATAATTCAGTCCAGCGAAGCTAATTGTCATTCACACTAAGGTCCCTCTGCACACATTTCCCTTTAGGAGGAAGCTGTAAAGAGAATTTAGTTACGTTTTTCCTTCTTTTGCACAGCTTCCTAATTTGGATACAGTGATATAAAGTACCCCAGACTGGTTAAAAATCACAGAATTATAGACTTACAGAATGGTTTGGGTTGGAAGAGACCCAAACTTATCTAGTTTCCATCCCCTGCCATGGGCAGGGACACCTTCCACTGTCCCAGGTTGCTCCAAGCCCTGTCCAACCTGGCCTTGGACACTTTCAGGGATAGGGCAGCCACAGCTTCTCTGGGCAGCCTTTGCCAGGGCCTCACCACCCTCAGAGCCATGGATTCTTTCCCAATATTCCACCTAACACTTCCCTCTGGCAGTTTGAAGCCATTCCCTCTTGTCCTGTCACTCCAGGCCCTTGCCCAAAGTCATTCTCCATCTCTCTTCAGCCCCTTTATGTTCTGGAAGGGGCTCTAAGGTCTCTGTGGAGCCTTCTCCAAGCTGAACAGCCCCAGCCCTCCAGCCTTTCTCACAGCAGAGCTGCTCTGGCCCTCAAAGCATCTTTGTGGTCTCCTCTGGACTCACTTCAACAGGTCTATGACCTTCAGTATCATCAAAAATTCTTATAACATTTTATAGATGTGCCAGAAACAGCAACAAAAAAACCCCATATGCAACATCCAGGCAGTGGAATGACTTCAATAGCAGATGTCTTTACACAAAATATTCTTCATTTGCCAAGTTAGACATGAGGCCTAATTTCATTTCTCCTAATTCCGCAGATGCTTGCTTGGAGAAACCAGCATTGATACAATCATTACATTGAGTGAAAAAGTATCATTTTTGGCACAGGTTAAACAAAATTTAAACCAGCATAATTTTACCAGCAGAACCATCAGCTTGACTTGTCAGTGTTCAGCAAATTGAGGTGCTTAGTTAGAAGAGGTGGGCTGTAACCTCATTAGAAGAACCTACCTGGGGAAGCACCTCTTGTATTCCTTCTAGCTGGAAATCTTGAAGTCCTGGAAACCTTCTTCATGCCTCCCTCCCCTCAAAAACTATACCATTTACAACTTTTGCCAGATAAAATATAGAAATATGATGAACTGCAGAGAGAAAACTCTCAAAAACTCTGAGTTTTCACATGCCAGCTTTAAAGAAGGAGCGTAAAACTCTGATAGTACTACTGTCTCCTTTGAACACAGACTTTCAGGAAATCAGCTTAAATTTTAATTCTGACATCATCATATAATCAAGAATATCTCTTCTTCTCAAGTGTTTTCTCCCGCCCACACTCCCCACAGCAGTCACACGTCTATTACTCACATACTATACCAATAGTGCAAATTAAAAGAAAACATTTTTCCTATTCCCATTTAGCCAGAGGTACTCCCACAGCTCCCCAGTCACAAGAGACTTGAGTAAGTCAGGCTCCTAGGGAGAAATGGGGCTGTGTCTGTCATGCAGGATGAACTGAGGTTCATTTTTTGCAAATTTTGCAAAGAAAAAAATCAGCCAGAGAAGCCCTTAGAGCACCTGGAGTCAAGGTGTCATGGGTATGGTGCCATGAGAGAAATTATGAGTGAAGCAAATAAAACCCTGATTAATGAAATATTTTTAAGGAGATCTGCTGTAGCAGATGGGATTTGGTAACATGAAATGAAAATAAAGATATGAAGAGTCAGGAGGGGATGCCATTGGGAAGGAGAGGGGTAATCTTGGCACCCATGAGCAGTAAAAATCAGGTTGTATTTTGCATTGTAGAGTTCTGTCCTGGATTGACAACAGAAAATTACCTTGATGCTGATGAGAAAATCCTGTGTGAAAATGCTCAGTGGGGCAGAGAAGTTTTGTTAGGGTTATACAAAGGAATGAGGGGCTACTACAGGACTGGAGTCCAGAAGAGTCCAGCTTTGCTACTTTCAGCAAACCAGAGGCTGGGAAGGGGGAATAGAATTACTCTTTACATGTACACTGGGCTTAAACACAGGAAGGCTAAAATCTGTCTAAGCTGGTGCTTAATTAAGATGCTAAATGATGACATAGGGAAAAAAGATTGCATTCCATGGTTTGGTTCTGTAGGTTCAAATTTATTGTTGCTCAGGGAAATTAACACTGGCTCCCAAATCGGAGTCAGAAACAAGCACTGTGAATCTCTGAGTCACTCCAGGTGGGAAATAGGTTATGTAAAATTCAGAGTGTCTTGTTGCTAGCATACACAGGTAGCAATTCCCCATGTGGCTCTCCTTTGTGAAAGGTGAATTTACAAAAATGTGAGTTTACAAGAGGGGATTGAAGGGAACCACAGACACTTTTTCCCCCCAGCAATGACTGCCCCAGTGCATTTAGCCACCAGGGAGTGCCTGTGTTTATTTCTCAGGAAGAGACCATCATATGAATATGGATATGAACAAGCAGATCTGCTGAAGTCAGAGAAGCTCTCTCCAGATCACATGAACTCAAAATTTGGCCCATTCTCCTTGGGAAGAAAAGGTTTCTCTGGTCATTTATTATTTGTTGGCAATGTCTGTGATCCCAGGCAGGGTGTTCCAGGCTCAGCTGAGGCACCCAGAGAGGCACCAAGGCACCTGTGAGCCCATCCATAGGCTTGTGACAGAATTGTAAAGGCTTGTCAGTTCTTCCAAATGCAGATGGTGTTTCATGACTCTTTTTGTTTCCTGGGAGTTAGAAAGATGCTATAAAGGCAGACTGGGCCGTATCCTCCTCTGTGAATCTGGTTTGCTGTGACATAATTTTGCAGGTGGGGAAAAGGGTAACCAGATTAGATCCAGGCTGTGATGGATAGGTTAATAGAAATGGGTGCAAACAAGCCCACAGGGGTTTTCTGTTTGGTATAAGTAAATAGAAGTTGAAAAAATCTACTAGAATTCACTTCTTAGTTTTTAATAAACTTGTCAGGATGTAGGTGATTTATGGGAGATGGAAATTTCCATTCACAGTGAGCACGCATTTGTTCAGACAGAGTTGTAGTGGAAGGAAGGAGGGAGCAGATCCTCCCACACAAAATTACCTCTGCTAACTCAGGCCCAGCACCCTGGGCTCTCGTAGGCTGGTGCTGCACTTCCCAGCTACTCTCACCTTCAGGCTGGGCAGGGATTTTTCAAACCCCATTTGATGATCTTTGCTGTAGCTGAATTTATTTCAGGCACAGGGCACCAATAAATCCTTAGAAGTCTGGGGCTAGAAATCAGAGTATGTCTTAGCTTAAATGTCCTGTGGCAGCAGTAAAACCATCCCAATTCATGACTTATCCTTTGCTTTTGCACTTTATGTGTCTGTACATTATTTAACACCCTCATCTTTGACAGGAGTTTGAAAGCAAGACTGCAGATGAGGTTTTATTTGACATGCAGAGGCAGCACAATAGCAATGGAAAAGGCATTTCTCTAGGAGAGGAGAGAGCCCTGTGGAGGACCTTTTGTGTCAGAGTCACCAGACATCTTCTTTTAAGTGTAAAGGACTGAAATTCCTGTGCAACTCTGCAGGGCTGTTGGAAGTGAAGCCCTGGCTTGAAATATCTGCTGAAAAAATAAATTACTATTCCATCTCAGAAGTTCTGATTTTGAGGCTGTTTTTACAAAAAAAAAAAAAGAAGTTATATAGTTCATAAAGAAAAAGGAACATTACTATTATTTTTCCATTAAAATCTGTAATTCCACTGATGTATTTGTACAAAGCTGTGCCACCACAACTGTGAGACCATAATATATCCAAAAAAAAAAAAAAGGTGAAGAATAGGTAAATATTCTACCTAGAAATGTTTTATTGCTTGGAAAGGAACCAACCTATAATTCTCCCTCAAGAATAATTTCTAGTTGAGTTAAACTCAACAGGAGAACAGAGCACTTTGGTATTACAGTGCTGGGTTAATGGTGGGACTCGGTGATCTTAGAGGTCTTTTCCAACCTCAGCAATTCTGTGATTCTCAATCCATTTGTTTTCTTTGCCCAAAGCTGGCTGAATTTCTGTCAGGTACAAAACTGCTACTACCAAATTCACTGAGGCCTTAGTCCTGTTTAAGACTTGAAAAGACATTCAGAAAAAGAGAAACTCCTCTTCTTCCTAGCAAAATGTAATTGTTAATTATTCAATTGGCTGTCATGCCAGGAACAGATGGCTCTTTTTCCCCACAAAGCCTGGTAAAAGGAGTCTTCTGCTATTCCAGGGATAACTGTTCTCATCCAGACAATGGTATTTTGCCTGCAGGGCAATGAAGACATGGATCCATCTCTTCTGGGGCTGAAATGGAGACACTTTGCAGGTTCAAAGCACAGAAGAGCATTGCTCCAGCCCACAGGGCAGGGTGCAGTGATTTTCCCCATCAGGAGGAGGGATGGGGAGATGCTCACCTCACTTGGGGTCAGGTCCTGTGCAGGTGCCTGACGCACAGATCATTGAACACCTTGGCACAGTTCAATTTCCAAGGCAATTTCTGGGAGTGCTGGAGGTGAAGGATGGCCCCACCTTTGCTGATGGTCCCTTGCTGAGCCATAAATTGAGGCTGATTTGGAATGGGGAAGGTCTCCTGGAGCAGCCTGGCAGGGTGGCAGCAGCTGTAAATCTGATGGAGAGAAAGGGGCCATCTCCTGTCAAGCTGATTGTCTCCAGAGGAGAGTTGCAGCATCTTTTCTTAGACTTCTTTAGATAATTGGAAAGAGGTGAGGCTCTCCTGCTGGTTCTTTGTTTCTCCAAGCCTGTTTCTCACAGAAATTATCAGCAGTGCCACCTGATATTCCCTCACACAATCTCTATCTCCAGTTTTTAACTGAGGATTCAAACTCAGACTGTACTTAGACCTCCCTGTGACAACTGTGGAACACAGATGGCTGCATTTAAACACATCCATGGGAAAGCCCCAAAATGCAACTCAACTGCAACGTGCAGGCTTGGAAGAGCAAATAAAGCATGTAAGCTTTATTACTGGTTTTTTTTAAACTTCCATGTTTTGAAAGTTTGGGATGCCAGTGTAGTGTCCAAGGCCAGAAATTATTTGTTTTACCTGCTAGAAGTATTGTATGCACCGTGTTTTGTGAAATGACCATCTCCTTGTATTGTACATGTTTTCTCACATGGGGATATTTGGAGCCAAAGATTAATAGGGAAAATGGGTCTTATTTTACCTTATTATTTTAAGATATTTTTTGTTTAAAGATCTGCCTAAGAAGACACAGTTATCCCCGTGGCTGCAGTAGCCATGGACTGTCTTTTCCTGTTTTCTGGGGTAATGTAAAAGACATAAAATCCAAAGGGAAGAGTCACAGCAAGTGTTTGGTGGGGAAGGGCCATGTGAAGGCCATGTGTTTCTACATGAGGTGGCTGCCATGGTTATTAATGCATTTCCTCCTTGTCTTTTTGGTTTTACTCTCACATATGGGGCCATCTGGTTCCTCTGTGGGACTCCCAAGGCTTTTTGGCAAGCATGTACATGAAGATGTCTAGGGTTTTTCCTCTGTGAGCCTTTCTACTACATCTTATTTCTGGAAGCCCTGCTCAGAAAAAAGAGAGCTGCAGTCTCTACCTGTCACACAAACCTCGCTGTCAGCAGTGTTGGTGTTGTAGGGCAGCCTTGGGAAAATCCTCCCTCCCTGACAAGTCTGGTGGCACTTTAGGGAAGTGATTGTACCTTGCAGGGTGGTTCAGTGGCAGGTGGTGAGAGACAGATGCTCCTTGTCCCCTCGGCCTCTGAAGTGATCATGTGGCCTCGGATCTGAAGGCAGAAGGAAATTTAAAATATGCTCAGAGCACAAATTCATTCTTTTCAGGTCTTGAGAGGTTAGAAGCTCTTGAACCATCTTGAATGTTGATTTTTTTTTCCCCCCTGTGCCATATCAGACAAGAACCTGGTTATGGAGCTATTGGGCTTTCTTAGAAGATAAATGTGACCTATTGAATGCCATTTATCATGAAGGCTGCTGTAAGAAATACAGCCTGCTGTCAGGGAACCTGGATGGATTACAGGCATGCAAAACTGGAACAATTCAGCAATCAGCATCTCGGTGTGAAGGCCTTCCTGAAAGAGATGAAGTAATGGCTAAAAACAGAATAAATTTGTTTCAGAAGGCAAGATTAATCATCGTGCAGGAGAAGGATTGCTTCAAGTGCAAGCAAGGAAATTGCACTATGAGTAATAAAGTTGCCCAGAGAAAAAAGCACCAAATAAACAAAGTACCAGGAGACACATTTCAAACAAGTTTTATCTGTCTCTAAAATGCCCCTCTTTGAGATGTATGGGCAGATGTGGCTGAGCAATCTCCATGGATGGATTCCACTCTGCCTCTGATTATCACTCCAAATTGCCCAATTTCAGAATGTTCAAAACTTCCCATCGTTGTCAAATCTGTTCAACTGTAATGGAAAGTTATTCCTGTCTAACAAAACTGGTTTCTTATAAATAGTGAGGATTTGGCACAGCTTGTGCTTATAACATGTACAGCACAAAATATTCACTTCTGGAGGCCTCAGCTGTCAGAATAAGGACTGTGTGGGATGGGGGCCTGAGCTGCCCTGTTGCCTTTGGGATGGGTTTCAGGGCAATTTGGTTTCAAATGCAGCATGTTTGTAGTGTCCCTCAAAGAGCTTTTAACCAGGAGGCCAGGAAAAGGCATTCACAGATCAGACAAATGGCTTGGGGTGACATGAGCTGATTCATGAGATGTGAGATGGTCTGGAAACACTTTGCCAGAGACTGTCCATGATCCCAGCACTCTGCCCTCCTGCTCAAAGGAGCCAGGGGGGTTGAGGAGGGACTTCAGGTGGGACAAAGCAGTGACTCTGCTGCGTCCATGACAGTGATGCCAGTGAACAGGGAAGTGATGGAGTCAAAATCCCTGCAGGGGTTTAAAAGCCATGTGGATGTGGCACTCAGGGACACGGTTTAGTGGTGGCCTTGGCAGTGCTGGGGGGGATTGAATGGTCTGAAAGGTCTTTTCCAACCTAAATACTGCCATGGTTTTTGGGAACATGGTGTGCAAGCTGCGCTCTGCTGTGCAGGGAGGATGAGCTGGTGCTGCTCTGGAGCCAGAAGTTTGTGCCTGTGGCAATGAGAGAGGGTCCAGGAGGGAAGGAAAAGGATCAGCTGACATTGTTTTGCATATCACCTTATTTTTTAAGCCATTTTTTAAAGGCTTAAAAGGTTGATTAGGAGAAAAACTTCAGCAGTGAAGAGGCTGGGAGAAAAGGCTGGCTGGATTTTGGAGGAGTATGTAAGAAAGAACGGCACGACTTTCCAGAGGAATCTTTTTCCTTAATAAAACCCCTATATTTGAGAAAGTGTTACTTCCCTAATGTGAGTTCTTGGCTGGCATTTATTTTTGATTCAGAAACAGGCGTAGAAGGAAATCGAAAATATCTAAATGCTGTAGCTCAGAT
>VYXF01005075.1:392961-405881 GCA_013397295.1 Polioptila caerulea
TTTTTTTTTTTTTTTTTTTTTTTTTTTTTTTTTTTTTTTTTTTTTTTTTTTTTTTTTTTTTTTTTTTTTTTTTTTTTTTTTTTTTTTTTTTTTTTTTGTGGGGGGGGGGGGGGGGGGTTGGTTTTTTTTTGTAACAACCTTCTAAATATGTCTACAGGGAAAGAGGGATTTCAATAAGGAACCTGGAAAGGTAAGAGAGGTATATTTACCCTGGCTCAGAGCTTTTGCTACTGAGGCCATGGGCTAATGTTGAAAGACTTGAGAGGCATTGAGAGGTCTGATGAGCTTGAAGGGCAGGTTTTGTGTGCTGGGGTGCAAGGGGAGAGATGGTGATGAAGTTGGGATGTTGGTTTGGGAGAGACTAAAAGTGCAGTAGGAGCATGGAGCAGATAGATGGACATGGGAGGATTGTGGAGAGATTTATCAGCAAGGATGAGGTCGGGTTCCTGGTCTGGAAAGCTGAATGTGAAGCTTTCAGTCATCCTGGCTGACTTTCTCGGTGCTTTTTTAATGTTATTACTGACTTTCACTGTGTGGGGGGAAAATCTGAATCTCGTGGGGGCTCTACACACATCTGCCCATGGGGGCTCTCCTGGCTGTGTTCATAACCTCTCCTCCAGGAGTGTACATAGCAAACAAAAGGCTGGGCCATTAAAAACTGGGCAATTAAAAACTAAATGCTGGAGTTAGGCAGCACGAGCTGGGCGCCACATTCTCCCCATCCCATGGCCCCTCCACCTGCTCTTCTACAGCATTCACAGCTATGACCCCAATCATTCACCCACATTCCTATTTCCTGTGCCTCTTTCATCTTCCTGCCCTTCCCTCCATCAGCCCACACCCATCCTGCCTGACTCCCCTGATATTGTATTTCTACCATCCCATCCTTCATTGTCAAAGCTTCCCCATTTTAGGCACTGGTCCAAGTTTTCTCTGAATTATTGTAGTAAATCTATTGGAGTGAGTGATCAAGACACCCCCCAAAGCTATGGTCTCTGTTCCTTAGGACAACAAGGAGCTTCTTTCCCAAAGAAAGTAGGGCACTGAAATGCTGAATATGAACTCTGCAGCTTCCAAAGATTCCAAGAGCTCCTTTGGTCTATAGCAGATGCTCTGCCCCCAGGGAAATTGTCTGACTCTTGGTCAACAGTCTGACCTGAGACGGGGTAAATCAGATGCCAGGAGTGCAGGAAATACCCTCTTTGCAGGTCTGACCTTGGAAAGGTGGATTTACAGCTGGCCTTGAGGATTGTTCTCATTCTGCTGGTGCAGAGGTTGTGCTCCCACATCACAAAGGACAGCTGTGGTCCTCAAGCCTCCCTAAAAATCGGGGCTGAGGCTGTCACTGCTGAGTAAATCCTTGTGCTGGATTCATTCTCATGCTCTTTCTGACAGCTGAGCTAAGCAGAACATACAAAACAGCTGCCAAATACACCTTGATACTTTCCTACTCTGTCTTTTCCTTATTATGATCCATTCTGAAAGAGCTTCCCCCCTCACCTAATACAGTGCTGATGAGACTTACCAGAGGATTGTCCTTTCTTTTGTGTCCTGAGCAGAACTAGGCATAAAAAGCAATTGTAACTGTTTATCTTCACTCAGAGACACACTGGTAACACTTTCTCATTTTTTTAACTTTTCCTACCTTGCTTTATTTCACCCTATTTTGATGAAACAACTGAACTAGCTTCCTTTCCTCCATTTTTCTTTTGGGGCTTTCAGTGTTTCTTGCACTTGCCCTCCACTTGCCCTCATCTGCAGCATGCCTCAGTCTGCGTGCTGTGTTGTGGAGGTGATGTGTGTGAGGGGAATAAATTCCTTTGTAGGAGCCATGTCAGATCAAGCTCATTCTTCTCTGTTTGGAGCAATTACAGTGATGCAAAATATCAAAGCAGTACAGAGAAATGAGACTCAGCTCACCTTTGTCTGCCTTCCTCACGTAGCTGTTTCTGCCAAGGGAGCCATTTCCTCTGTTCTCCATTTTTTTTTCTTTTGTTCATTTTTTTACACTGATTTTTAAGTCCTTTATTAAAAAAAATAAAAATTAAAAAAAAATGTAAAGCTCATGAGAATATCCAAACAAGTGTACTTTGAGTTTATCTGATGTTTCTAGTCTTTGATCACAGGGCTGGATACGACAGGTTTACCTGACTTCAGAGTCTCAGAGGGAACAAAAACAGGGAGTGCAGCACTTGACATTGAATTCCTGCACAGAAGCGAGTTCAGAGTCCTGTGTTGCTTCACATCCTGGGCCCAGTTTTATTCTTTTGTTTGGCTTTATTTCCTGGGAATCATCTTGTCTCTCAGCCTGCCTAGATTGTTCCAGTCCTCCCTTTCTGTGCTTTTACCTACTGCAGAAAAACAGAAGGGAGGTATTTTTCCACTGGAAATTCATTTAACTTGTGACTTGTGTTTCTCTGGCCTTAACCAAGATGAGATTTTGCTCTGCTGAGATGCACATCCATCAAATTAGACTTTTTTTTGGCCAGAGCTACTCGTCATTATATTTAAGTGCTCATCAGGAATAGGTGAGTGAAGTTCAAATCAGCTTCAGTTCCCAAAATAGCCGTGCTGGGTAAGGCTCAGTGCTGGTCCTACCAGGATCCTGTCTTCTGCAGTGATCAATAGTCCTCCTTGGAGAAGTAATGCAAGAACAGTCAAACATAGAATGACCCTTTTTCTGTATAATCTCCATGACAAATGGAGTGTCAGGAACTTCTCTGGATGAGGATGACATCTGCATTTTAATAGCTTTTGATGGAATTTTATGCCATGCTGGATCTTCAGTGCAATATTCTCCTATCACTGATTGATTCTTGTAGCTCACATATACATTTATCCTCCCTTATATAAATTATTTAATAAGGACATGAAATCTCTTGTTTTAAACGTGCTGTCTCAAAAGTTTATTGGCAAAAAGTTTTGTGTCACGAGAAACAGTAACTCATCTCCTCAACTCCTCCAGCATAGGTGTGTGTGATTTTTGCACACCTTTACTCTATGTCCCTTCAACTGCCTCTTTTTCAGGCTGAATTAAACAGTTGGAAAAATCACCCTAAATGATTTTTACCTATGCTTTACCGACTGAATAATAATTCCTGTTAGTTTGCAGGAGGTCTGGCCTCATACTGGAATTAATCTGTTTTTTCCTGAAGGACTCAGGTGATAGGAGAGAGTAAATTCTTATCATATCTGCAGATGACAAACATGATAAGAGTGGGAGCACCCTCTGCAGGGCAGAACGAGGATGAAGAATTATTTTAGCAAGCCAGAAAATTAATCTAAGGGAAAAAAGGTTCATAATAATTTTTTGAAACAAATGTTTTCGCGTTTAGGTAGAAACAGTTGTTTGTGCAAATCCATCATGAGGGGGATATAGAAGCAGTGATAAACACAATTAAAGCTGACAAGTTGAACATAAATCAGCAAAGATTTGCAGCAATGAAAAAGGCAGCAGTCAGACCAGTGGGTGTGAAAAGGGGGCCTGGCAGTTTAAGGTGTGTGTTCTCACCTGCAGCTCTGGTATAGGACAGACCTGGAGTTTAAAGAGGATGCAGGTTATTTTGAGATTAAAGAGGAATTCAGTAAAGGTGATGAAAAAACAGTTGAAGGAATGTGCAGTTTTTCCATTTAAATCAGGTAAACCTAGGAGAAGGCATGGTAGGAACTATGAAATAAATAAAAATACCTAGCAAGACAGGAAGCTTTTCTCCTTGTCCACTTTTTCAGACAAATAACTGGGAACAAAACAGATTTAACATAAGAAGGCCCTTAGAAAGCTTGGACAGCACACAGAGGAATCCCCTGGAATCAAACTGGAATCAGTTGTCTGAGTTTTGCAGAGACAGAGTATTTCTGCCACCAGGGTTTTTAAGGACAAATCAAACATCTGTCAGGGGTACTTAGGTCTAATTGATTCTGCTGCACAGCAGAGATGGACTAAGATGACCTTTTGAGATTACTTTCAGTATTCTTTCTTCTACTGTAAAAAGAAGAAATACTAAACCTAAGCAGGCTAACCTTGGAAGAAACCCAGAGAGAAACAAAAGAGAAGTATACAAAAAAAAAAAAAGAAAAAAGAAAAAAAGACCAGTTAAGCCAATCAACTGATAGACCCTGTTTTTATTCATAACAGCCTAAGTCTAATGTTCAGTCATTAGACTGTCTAAAAACCTTTTCTCTGCTTTGCAGAAAAGATAAATGAAATTTGGAAGGAAACAAAGAGGAGTATCCAAGGGCAAGGCACCTGCCTGAGGCATAATCAATATTGTGTGTCTGGTGCATCCAGTCAGGGGTTGTAGGAAAAGGCTTCCCTGGCACATGAAGGGATTAGGGCTGCAGGTGAGGTGTGGCATGGGCCTGAGAAATGTAGAATTTAGGCTTTGAAATTATTCTGTACATCTTTCAGGCCCCTGGGTCTCAGCTCTATCTGATCACATCTGTCTGGGAGCAAAGGCTTCCCTCAGGATGGGATTACCTGGGTAGAGCTGATCCAACATTGTGGAGTCAACACAGTTTTGGGGGAGCAAGGGAGGAAGAGTTTCCCTGCTTGAGCACAACCTGTGCTGCCCTGGATGTTCTCACCCATCTTATTTGGTGCCACAGACACAAGTGCCTCGTGTTGATTTTGGGAACTCCTAAAATTTGTTCAACAGGGTGAAATGTATGATGTTGTTGAAAGTAAAAAATGTCTTTTTAATGTCAGAGGAATACATTAACCTTTGTATTTCCATAAGCTAAAACTCATTTTCTTCTTCCTAATCTCTCTAAAAACAGTGAAATTCTTTGGAAAATATTTAGAAAACTGTGAAAATATCCTCTTGTAATTATTTTTTTTTTCACAGAGCAATAATAAAAGAAATGTTTGCAGTGAAGTCAAGCCAGAAATAGACAAAAGCCTGAATGACCTGACAGAGCTTCATGGTAACATGTTAATTACTACTTCAAAACAAAAAAAAAAAAAGTTGTGTTTTTTTTTTAATATGACATTTTTAAGAATATCTTTCAGTCCTTATATTTTATTTTTCTGGCACAGTAAACTACCCCATTTTAACTCTTACCTCTGTTGTAAATCTTCTGAAGGGATGGTCAGAGGAGATCTTTATTCAAAAGATTAACTTAAATTTTCTGGTGTACTGGTTTGCAAAAATCTATTTCACTTACCATGTAAAAAACCAAAATTGCATTTTGCAAATAAGGCACTACCATCTTTGAAGACATATGAAGCAAATTATTAAATCTGTGTTTTCCAGCAATGTATAATCTTGGCTGTAAAAAGATTTTTTCCTGATATTATTCCTTTTGTTGGTTTGATACTCAAGCTTTTCTTAAATCTGTACCTCATAATGTTCTTGCTGTTCTCATTCAGCTCATCAGCCTTGTAATATTTTTCCAGTTGGATGTGGCTTTAATTTTTAATAGAAATTCAAATAAACTATCAAATAATTTTTTCACCAGTTGTCCTGTCAGAAAAGGAAACTTTGGGGTTTTTTTATGCAAGGATTGGGTACTTGAAAAGTTTCCTGCAGAGCTACAGGTCTGGTGGCCAGTAAAGCTGTGGGAAAACAAGATAAGCAAATCAAGTTTCTTAACATTTTGTGAGGGGTATTTTCATTTTAAGAAAAAAAAAAATGTACTCTGTGTCACTACACAACATTCTGGAAAATGGGTGAGAAATACTGAACACAGTGCCAGCTCTAACAATAAAAACTTAGCAATGAGAAGAAAAGACCAGTGTTTTTTATAGCTGGCTACAGTACAAGCTGGAAGGACTCAATACTCTGCTTGTCAAAAAATCCTGAATGGGTGATCACTGTAAGATATGCTGAATTTATTAATTTTTCCACACTTCTTTTTTTTTCCTTCTAAATCTCACAATATATTAATTCCTAGCTGGTTTCATCAGGCAGTGTAGGGATGGAACAAGGGGGAATGGCTTCAAACTGAACGAGAAGAGGTTTAGATTGGATTAAGGTTAGGGAGGAATTTTTCCCTTTTAGGGTGTGAGGCCCTGGCACAGAGTGCCCAGAGAAGCTGTGGCTGCCCCTGGATCCCTGGAAGTGTCCAAGGCCAGGCTGGACAGGGCTTGGAGCAACCTGGGAAAGTGGAAGGTGTCCCTATCCATGGCAGGGCTTGGAACTGGATGGATTTTTAGTCCCTTTCAATCCAAACCATTCTATTGTTCCCTGAATCTGTAGAACACAAGCAGTGTGTCCAATCCTCCTGCTGCAGATTGAGACCATCCCTTGGGAGAACCAGAAATGCTTTAAGGCATTCCTTAACTTCCTTAATCATCCTTAACTTCCGCTTCCTGAGAAGCTGTAGTAACAGCAGTGAGGGGGCTGTAAAAGAGTCTGAGCATCACTGATCTTCCCAGAACTGCCTGTTTGCTTTTCCACAAAGGACAAACAAAGCTAACAGAGCCCAGCTCCTGCAGCTCGTGGCTGGGTGGTTATCACTGCAGGACTACATGGTTAATTAATGTTTATGTTCTTTCTAATTTTCATATGAGCAATTTGTACTGCTGTTTCTGTGGCTGCCATATATATATATACATCTATTTTTCTTTTTTTCTTTTAATGCTACTGGAAGATGCTAAAAGGCTTTATTAATTTGTACTTCACACTGCAGGTTCTGCTGAGGGCTGAAGCACTGGAGCCCAGCAGAAAGGTCAGAGGTTGGGGGGCCAGGCAAGGTCCACGGGGTGCACTGCCTTCCTATAAGCTTTGCTTTTAATAGAATCCCTCATTCTGCTTTCAAAATCAACACACTCTTTTCCAGACCCAGCAAAATACCTACTCTTTACCTGGGACTGGTTACTTTTCTTTTTAAAAGCAAGACCTAGCACATTTAAACCCAATACACATAGTCCACATAGAAATTTATACCTGAAACAGTAAAGTCCTTAGATGTGGTGTTTTAACACAAATTTTAATCCACTTTTAGAACTCTCCTCTAGATCACTGTGTCTGTAAATTAGACATTGTACACAGCAGTGCAGACAGTATTTGATTTAAGAATATCTTTTACTTCCTTAATCCCTAAACAAAACCACACTTCTGCCTGCAAGAGTTTGTTTGCACACAATTTTTAGGTGCAGTGAACCTGTCAAGTGCAATTTCACATTAAAATTTTAAAAAATCACATAAAGCTCTGAGGAAGGGCATATCAGATGTAACAAAAACAAACCTTCTATGGAGGAGAGTGACAGCTCGATGCAGCCTGGCCAAGGTGACACCTTTCAAAGCCTCTGAGCTGCTGACAGACTCTGTTCTTAGCAGTGTTGGCAGGTGATAGAAAAAAAAAATTATTGTCACACACATATAGGCACTGTTACAATGATCCATACAGTGGAAAGAGTTAAATTTGAGAGGATCATCTTACTCTTGGTTGTGTTTGGCCCTTCAGCACTGCTCTGCATCTTCCTCTAGACCCTCTACAGCATCAAGTTTTGGTGACCAATACTAACCCAACCACCAAAATGAGAAAATCTTTGATCTCTTTAATGCTCTCCATATATGAATTACACAGAGCATAAACTCTACCTTACAGAGAATTTTACAGTGCATTTCTTCCCCAGCAGTCAGACTCAAATATAACAAGGAATCATACACATGTTCTATCTTTTGATGGAAGGAAGAAGTCTGTTTCCACTGGTGGGGGATAGAAGTTGGAGTATGTGATGAAAAAATTAAGTTCTCTGGTATATTCAAGCTCTATTTTTTTTTTTTTTATTAAAGTCAACCGAAAACCAGGCTCCATTATTTTATTCAAATATCACGTTAGGAAATGAACAATACACAAGCAAACCATTGTACTAGGACGTGTCACAAGCTTTTTATACAGATTCACAGTGGGAAATAGATAAAAAGACATTGCTTTTGATCTATACCAGATACTTAGGAAGAAAACAAAGTGCAGCTTTTTAATATTATACAGTCTTACCCAGAGGTGTTTCACCAGAAGTCTGGCACATAAACAACTTCTTTTTGAAAACAGAAGTTTCCAAAACGTGACAAGCACTAAAATTGCTTCACCCAGATCACTGGGACAGAGTTGTTGGCACAGGCTCCTTTTAATGTCCATTCCCACCTTCGGAGAGGATGCGTGAGGGCTCTGTGTACTTTGCTGTCATCAAGTAGAAGAGGGCAGGGGCAGGTACCAAGGCAAGCAAAGGCAGGTCCTGCTCAAGCTTATCCAGTTTGGAAATGGAGATGATTCCATAGGCATGAAGTAACCAGTGGCTGAAGAGGACAACGAGCCTTTTCTTCCTCACGAGCAGATCCTTGAAAAACTTGCAAAATAAACACAGTATCCTGTTAGCATTCAGCCCCTTACCCAGCACCTGGAATTTAGGGGTGTGACAAGTAGAGCTCAAAAACCACGTGAAGCCTCCTGGGTTTGAGCCTTTCCAGCACACACCCAGCTCCTCAATGCACCATCAGAAGGAATTCTCACATGAGATTCCTCCAGCCAAGAGGGGAAGGGATAAAGCAGGAAGCTTAAATGTAAAATACACCACTGAGAAAAGGCAAGAGACAAAGCGGTCTCTGCTCACTCAAGTCTTTTTTACTCTGAGCTTTAACACAGGAAATGTGTTTACCCACCTCCACTTCAGAAGCAGACATGTACACAGCCAGTGTAACCAAAGAGAGCACCAGGATGATGTATGGGAAGGCATAATCTAAAGGCAAATGTGCAACACGTTATCAGGCAAGAAATGGCAGAGCTTATCCTTCAGCAGAGAGTTTTTCCACAGGTGTGAAGCAAACTGAGCTGCTCTAGCTGCCCCAGCATGGCACCACACATAAGGGTCAGCCAAGCACAAACCTTCAGCTGCTCCCTCTGAGGTTTTCTGCTGCTTCTCAGTGGAGTTACTCAACACTTACACCATGAATTGAGAAAGGCACATAATGAGAAAAGTAGTCAGGCTGAGTGGGGATTTTGTGGCACCTCTCCAAATGTGACAAGAATGCTGGAAGCTAAACTAAAACCAGCCAATCTCCCCAAATTTACACTGAAATCATCACTGAAATCAGACAAACTCTGCCTTAGCAAGAAGTGGAACTAGCTCACTCTGAATTGCTTTCCTCTTACACCACCTCTAGTCCTTTCTTGGGAAAGGGACAGTCTCTAGCAGCACTGGCTGAGGCAAAGCAGTGTTGGTCAGGAGCCTGGTGAGGACAGAGCTCCTAAGGGCAACCTTTTCAGGTGAAACTCCTCAAAATAACCCTAAACAATATCCTTATTCCCACAGCAAAAAGTGCCCCTTCCTTCTCTCCCTTAAGTCCTTTCTTAGTGTGCATTTAGAGGTGTGTTCAGGAGGGTTTTTAGGAGAGAACTCACAGAGGAGGCCTCCTCCCACGGCCTGCAGCACGGTGAGGATGGGGAAGAAGTAGAGAGCTGCATAAATGCTTTTGAATCGGTCAGACCTTCCCAAACCACAGGCAATCTTCTTAACCAGGAGAGGCCGAAGCAGCATCATCAACACGAGACAGAAGGCGTAATAGATAAACACAATGGTGTACCTGGAGGGGAAAAAAGGAAAATTCCTTAAAATGTGCAGTTTTCTCATGGAGATTTGGGTCACAACCAAGGAATTTGGGGTTAGTCAGTGAATGCCAAAGACTTTATAGGCAAAGGTGTAAACACAGAATGATGGGCTCAGTTTTCCTTAGGGGAAACAGTCAAGATGTCTCCTTTACAAGGACAGGAAAACAAAAAGAAAAAAGAAGTTTTACGTTTTAGTGACAGGATGAGAGGACATAGTCTCAAGCTGCACATGGGGAGCTTCAGGATGGACATCAGGAAGAATTTCTTCCCAGAAAGGGTGATCAGACACTGGAATGGGCTGTCCAGGAAGGTGACAGAGTCACCAGCCCTGGAGATGTTTAAGGAAAGACTAGAATTGGGACTCAGTGCCACGGTGGTATTGGGCCATAGGTGGGACTCAATGATCCCAGAGGTCTTTTCCAACTAAATTGGTTGTGATAGCCTGGGCTATGCCACTTTCTTTGATCACTCAGAAAGTCATTAAGTGCTGCTAAATCCATGTAAAACAGCTCAGTGTAGGAAAGATTCAGGGAAATTGACTGTCATTGATGCCAGCTCTACCTGAACACTCCTGGCAGCTTCCAGGAGAGGCAGGGCCAGAAACCCAGCTGTACAAAGGGAGGGGGCAGGCAGGGGCACGAACCCTTCACACTCACAGCGGGTACACGGCCTCGTGGGTGCAGTGCACTGTGGTGATGTAGTCGGGGCTGGGGTTGTAGAGCATGGTGTACCAGTCTGAGAGCTTCTTCACCCTGCAGGAGCGGATGTGCAGGGAGCCCACGGGGTCGCTGAGCAGCAGCGTCACCACGGCCGCCACGCTGCACTCCAGCAGCGCTGTCAGGTGCTGCAGCAGCGCGCTGGAGCTGTGGGACAACACATGGTCACTGCCACTGCCAGCCCCTGGCAAACCCCAGCACCCGCTGGGAAGAGGGGGCTGGGCAGGCCCCCAGAGTTCAAACCCGCTGAGTGCGGAAACTCTTGGACAGTCGCGATGATTTAACGCGTGAAAGAAAAGAGCGGTGAGGGTAACGCACCACACAGCCCAGAACTGGATGGACCAGGATGGTCTATCTCAGTACCACTCAGAATGGAGTATCACAGGATGCTCTATCCCAGTACCACTCAGAATAGAATATCACACTGCTACGTGTGGTATCAGCAGAATTTCCAAAGAGGCAAGTCCTCGTTGAAGATGGCAAATATTCATACATTAAACATTCCCAGTCCCCTATCTTTTCAGTGCTCATAGAACTGAGCTGAGAATAGATTGATTTGGGTTAGAAAGGACTTCAGAGACTGTCTATTTCCAACCCCTGCCATGGACAGGGACAGCCCAGTACACCCCAGAGCCATCACTTCTTTAAAAACTTCAGTCTAACACCTAATGGCCACACGCAGCTGTGGATGGAAATCTCTTTTTTACAGAACTTCCCTGATGTAAAGGCCACAGCAGCCCTGCTATCACAACCCAAACCCAGAATACATGTTCCTAAAAAGAAAACTCAAACCCATCCTCTCACTGCACTTGTGCAGCCCTGCTGACACTGACCCAGGAGAGAGGGGATGATACAACTTGCTGCTTCTGTCTGCTGGGAAACCAAATCCAGCCCAAACTGCCAGATGGACTGTCCACCACCACACTAAAGAGGTACAGACCATGCCCTGAGGGCAGTGACTGGAAAGGGTGCCCTGCAGGACACTTACCTTTGTAAATAAACCCTCCTACAGCTGCTCAAAACCTACATGCTACCACCTCAGCTCAGCCAGCAAGGGTGAATGGGGCTCTGAAGGTGTCTGAAGGTGATACTGGAAGGTGTCCCTGCCCATGAGAGAGGATTGGAACTGAATGATCTTTAAGGTTCCCACCCAACCCTAACCAGTCTAGGATTCTAAGAACTGCTGGACAGTTCAGGTCACCATCTCTGATCACTCGTGGATAAAAGATTTCCAATTTTAAACAACTCCTCTAGAGGAAGGGTACACAAACCTCTTCTTTCCAGAATACCACTCAATAAAGAACCAGTGTAAAACCAGGGGCAGCATGGCCATGAAGCCGAGGTACAGCCAGTCATAGCGGTCTGGAGATCCCACACATTCCCGGCAGATTTTGTTGTCATCGGTTCTTTGGCCTCTCGGACACACCTACAGAAAGCAGAGGGCGCATTTACAATCCCACTACCAACAGCAAATCACTGCAGTTAATGGAAAAACAGCTTGAAGCAGCACGGGGCAAGACGCAGACCAGACTTTTAAAGAGATGAAACAATGACCCCAATAATTTCTCAACTTACACTTGCTCTCTTTTGCTCTTCTTTTTTAATATAAACAAGGGTGAAGCATTATTAAAAGCCTTCATGCAAGCCTCCATCTTCCTCTCCTGCTATCACACCACTCTCCTTCATCTCAGCTCCCTCACCAGGCTGCTCACAACCACTGTCCCCCAGTTTCTTGCTTCCCTTTCATCCCACCCTTCCTGGATCTCGCTCTCCCTTGGCACTCCAATAAAATCGGCGTGCACAGCGACTTATTCCAGCACAGCTCTCCACACCATCCCGCTCTGTTCCAGCTTTTCCAGCCCCTCCGCTCAGCTCGGGTTCAGCACGGAGCCTGCCGCACCTCCCTCGGGAAGCGTGTCACGGCGCAGCTCCCGTTTCGGCGGGGGAGCTGCTCTCGCCCCCAGCGGCCCGACCCACGAGGGCCGCGCTGCTGCTCCCGCCGGGACCCGCCCGAGCCGGGCCGAGCCTCGCACTTACCCCGCAGTCTCCGTAGGTCTCCACAGAGCCGTTCACCGACAGCACGGTCCTGCCGCAGTACAGCCCGAGGCAGGCGGGCTGGATGTCCACAGCTGCGGGGACAGCGCGGGCCGCATTACCGAGAGAGGCACCCAGCGCCAGTCCCGGCCCACTGCAGCCGCTGACAACACCCCCAGCCCCAGCCCCATCCAGAGCCCTCCCCTCATTCCCAGCCCCGGCCCGATGCCCATCGCGGCCCGTCCTACCGGCACGGAACATGGCGGTAACCCGGCAACGGCGCCCCACTTCCGGCGCAGCACTTCCGCTTCCGCCGCCGGTCGGCTCCGCCCGGGACCGCGGGAACACGGAAGGGGCGGGGCTGATAGGACGGGGTGTGGTTATTTGTTGTGGGCGTGGCTATAGGCGGGACTTCAATTAGGCGGGCGTGATATGGGCGTGGTCTCGCGTAAGGGCCGGGGGCGCGGCCCTGGGGGTGTGGCCTGTGGCGCGCCCCGGCCGTGCGCGGGCCATGGCGGCGCGGGGTGACGGCGGCCGTGACGGCCGCGGGGACGGTGGCGGAGCGGGGCGGGCGCTGCCGCCGCACTCGCCCTCGGGCGTGGTGCTGCAGACGGTGGA
>VYXF01005075.1:410759-430593 GCA_013397295.1 Polioptila caerulea
CCGGCGCCTACCGCTGCGTCTACGTGCTGCCCTGGGGCTCCTCGCGGCTCGGGCCGCCCTACGGCGCTGCCCTCATCGTGCTCTGCTACCTCCTGCCCTTCGCCGTCATGTGCTTCTGCCACTTCAACATCTGCCGGGCGGTGCGGCTGGCCGAGAGCCGCGTGCGGCCGCTCACCACCTACGGGCACCTGCTGCGGGCCTACGGGGAGATGCGCACGGCCACCACCGTCCTCATCATGATCGTCTCCATCATCTGCTGCTGGGGGCCCTACTGCATCCTGGGGCTGGCCGCCGCCGCCGGCCGCCTGCCCTTCTCGCCCACCATGGACGCCGTGGCCAGCGGGATGGCCTGGGCCAACGGCGCCATCAACCCCCTCATCTACGCCGCCCGTAACCCCAACATCTCGGTGCTGCTGCGGCGCAGCCGGGAGGGTGGCTACAGGACTAGGAACAACATGGTCGCCTACCTGTCGGTGCCGGGTCGCCAGCCGGAGCCCCGGAGCCGGGCTGAGCGCGTCCGGGAGCGCTACATCAATCGGCACAGCGGGCCCCCGGGCAGCGCCCTGTCCTCCTCCAGCCCGGCCAGCGGGGCAG
This sequence comes from Polioptila caerulea, assembly GCA_013397295.1. Classification (NCBI taxonomy): domain Eukaryota; kingdom Metazoa; phylum Chordata; class Aves; order Passeriformes; family Certhiidae; genus Polioptila; species Polioptila caerulea. Next base: position 411,354 of record VYXF01005075.1, read on the forward strand.
AGGTGGCCGTGTGGGCCTGCAAGACTCCCGCTGTGCTCTTCTGTCGGGATGGGCAGCCGGACACTGTCTCTGAGGCCACCCTGAAGGCCAAAGCAGGCACCATCGACACCAGCCTCTGAAGGGATGGGGGGCCGGGATGGAGGCATCTGGCCCCGGGGATGTCTCCTTGAAGGAAGTCTTGGTGCTGGGAGCCCTTTGCAGCCGGATTACCAGGAAGCTGTGATGGGACTGTGTTTGTTGTCCACTGTGCGAGCGCTGGTTTGGTGACCCAATCTGCGAGCAGCAAGAGCCCCAGAGGGAAGGGAAATCCCCCTTCCTCTTCAGCAGGCCCGATGCATCAGTGACAGCCACCAAGCCCAGCCAAAGCAGGAGCTCAGCTGCAAGAACAGGACAAGTGTTCGCTCCAGCCCCGCAGAGAGTGCCGCTGTGAAGCTCAGAGGCTCACACACCAAAGCCCAAACTGACTGACTGACTGTGAGAGCTCTTTGTTAAGTGCCAAAAAAGCAATTGAAAGCTGAGCGCTGGCAGCTGGAAGCCACTCTGAAAACACCACACTGTGAAAACCGCATCATGGCAGGAAAATGTTGCTTTTACCCCTTATGTGTGGAAGTGCCAACAGTCATAAAGTCACAGACTGTAGGACAGGCTGAAAAAGTTATCTATTTATATATTTTTTTTTTAATTTAAGCTCTGAAGCTTAAAAGAAGAAAAGTAATTGTGAAAGGGAAGATGTATGGTACTGGGAGGGAAGGAAAGGAAGGTAATACCTCAGGTGTCGGAATTTCAGCAGCCTTTTCTCTTTTTTTGCAGGTACAGTCAACTTAAAATACTATGAATATGAGAAACATGAGTTCCTCAGACAGACTGAAAAAGGTGTGGGCGTAAACTGTGGTGTGCATAAGATGTGTGTTTTCTTTTTGAGCTCATCCAAAGTGTCTCATTTCCAAGGGTTTTACCATAATTAGAGGAGCTGTGTGAGAAGAGTGTCTGAGAGGTAAAGCAATACCACGTGCTCCCTGTGTGCTCTGCAGCATGTGAAAATGCGTATATGCACAGAACAGATATTGTTGTATTGATGGCAGCAATCCATTGGAATACAATATTTAAAAACTAGCTGTTTGCTGTTGAAAAAAAAAGGAAAATAACACCGTGGAAGTGTGATTGCACAGCATAAATTCGAATGAATTTATCAGTGTAATCTTTTTGTTCAAGGGCCCAAAGCCTTAAATTGGTATTTTTAATCAGAAATTAAGATTTGGCCTTCGTTTGTCTTTGCCAGAGTTAAGTGTGAGACAGTATTTTTCCTTGTACAGTGTTTCAGTTTTACCAGATTTTTCAGCTGTTTGTGATGCAAGTGAACACAATGTCATTATTTTGTAAGTGAGACAATAAAAAAATTGTCTTTTATGCAAGAAATGAAAATGTCTCAGCCTGGCATCATTCTCAGGCCAGCCTTGGGAAGGGAACTCCTGTAAAAAATTGCCAGATGAATGATAGTAGAGAGACCTAATTGTTTGTGAAATTTTAATGCAGCTGGTTTCCATGCTGTAAGCATTACTGTAGCTTCCTTCTCTGATGCTCCTGAAGCTCATGAGGAAAAGATCTGACCCTTGACTACTCAGCACTGCTAATTTGCCCTGCAGCTACAGGATTTTGCAGGTTGAGCAGTGTTTTCTTGCTGTGTCAGAAAGAGGCTGTGCAGAAAGCACAGAGCCCTTCACAGGAGCTGAACACGAGTGGCTTGTTGGGAGGGCAGGACAGGAATTTTCTGGCACACCTGCCCTTCCATAGCAATGTTGGCTCAGTGTAAATGGAAAGGGGTAGTTGTGAATGGTGAGATTGAATTTAACTCTCACCTGGGCAGCTGCAGGTGGTAACAAGGAGGTTGGTGGGAATAATTGATCATGCAGAGCCTGTGGCTGAAAGCCCCTGAAAAGGGTGGTCCTGCTCCCCTCAGTGCCTGCCTCTGGCCACCTTCCCTGTCCCTTCTGTCCCCACCACCCCAACTGGCTCAGGCACTGAACAACCACTGATTCCCTCTTTTTCATACTGGTTTCCTTTTTACTGATTTCATGTCCTGACCAGTGTACCATGGGCCAGGGAAACCTCTCTGTGGCAGGCAGTTTGGCAAGGGAAGGACTGGGGATGTCAGGATTACAGGAGCTGCCCTGGCAGTGGAAGTAACACAGCTTTCTAGGAAAGTAGTAGTGAAGCTGCTGTAACAGGCTTCAACATATTTTTAACAAGCTCAGGCTGGTGCATGTTAGTCTTGCACGTGAGGACTTGAACGAGGGTGGCTGGCTGGGGTCTTGGAGGCATCTCAAATTGGCACATTTCTGTGAAAAGCTAACTTGGGCTGCAGCAAGGGGAGATTCTTGACCTGATCCTTTCTGACATGGACCTGCTGCAGCTTCAGTAGAGAGCCAGCTTGTGTTTTAAAGCTGTGCCTGGCCTGTGCTCCTTATAATCACAGAATCATTTCAGTTGAGAAAGGCCTCTTGGGTCACCGAATCCCAGCACTGCCATGTCTGCCACTCACCCCTGTCCCTAAGTGCCACATCTACGTGTCTTTTAAATGCCTCCAGGGATTGTGACTTTAACACTTCGCTGGGCAGCCTGTTTCAGTGTTTGACATTTTCTGTGAAGATATTTTCCTTAACATCCAATTTAAACTTCCTCTGGTGTCACCCAACTTGGAGATCCCCTTTCTTTGGGCTGAAAAGCTCAGAAGGCAGGAAGACACTGATGGTTTGGACACTACAAAACTGGCTCTGAGGCTCCAACCCTCCGGCCTCTTTCCTTTTTCTTCCCTTGCGATGAGCCAGGACAAAGCAAATGGCACAAATCTTACTTGCTCAGGGATATTGGGACATATTTTAGCAAGAATCATGTGGATTATTCTGTGCAGGATATTCAGTGTAAGAGAAAGAGGAGTTCAAGTGATTTGAAGGCCAGTTCAGCCCTGGATACTGGACACAACATCAGTCAAAGGCAAATTAAAAATGATTCTTTGGGCTCTTTAGTCTCTTGTTGGCTTTCTAGCAAACTTAAACCCTCAGTTTAAGAGTACCTTACCATTTGGCAATGATAACATGCCACTGACTGAACTAATGCATCATATGTTAGAAGGAAAACATTAAGTCTTGATGAATGACAAGCATTTTAGAACATACTGCTCCAACTGCATGCAGTTTCAGTTTTCCTGCTGATTTAATCATCAGATTCATTCAAGTAGTTATTTTCCACTCCCTTTCTAATCTGTGGATGAAGCCTCCGTTCAAAGCAAATGCTGTGTGCATAACTTACTAACTGTGAACAATTAGCAGTCCAATTAGCAGTATTTATAAGTGACAGCCAGATGGGCTGTAATAGCTGCCATCAATCAGCAGAACTGGGAGAGCTCAGGAGTATAAAATACCCCATTGCTGCCTCTCTTTCAGCACTGGTGTTGATTCCTGTATCCAGCAGATGCCAGCAGAGACCTAAGCAGCCAGCACAGCTGTCCTGAGAAAAGCCTCCTTCTGTTAATGAGCTCAGCCACTGCCCTCACTGCTGCTTCCCAAACACGAGCACCCCGGGTAGGGGTTGTGACTGATGCCCAAAGAGCACCTCACCAAAACCTGGTCTGAAAGACAGATTCAACGCATGCTGCACTTTGGGAAGTTTGTTGTACAGGCTGAAATGAATAATTTGGAAAGCACATCAGGAAAGTGGCATTTTTGTGCATGCAGGCCAGAGCTGCAAACCTGCAGCCTTGAGGGCTGGTGAGATCAGTCCTAGTGCTGGCAGGGTGCTTTGTTCAGCAGCACAGCTTCCTCTTCATTCTGGATGCTTTGGTGTGTTCACATGATGACTGATTATTAATAATAAATGGGTGCACATCTAGATCTGCTTGCAAAGCATTGCAGAGCCACAAAGAAAGTGCTAGAAAGAAAAGGTCCTGAGTCCTCCAGGAGGAAGATCCCACAACAAGATCCGGTCTTGGGGGAACCTCATGTCCAACTGCACAGTGCTTCTTTGCTGTGCAAAGCTTTGGGCTTGCCATGGCCAGTGGAGTGAGTCCCAGTGGCTTCATTGGGGCTGAATGTGGGAGGACAAGGCCAGCCCTCCTCCTATAGCATGGCCAGCCCTCCTGCTGTTCCCAGTTTGCAGAGGAGTGATGGGTTTTCTATGCCATGCTGCTGGCAGGCCACTACCTGAGTCTTGAAGGATCTATGCTCACCACAAAATGCCTGGGCAGCAGCTCAGCATTTCCAGGTATTTTTTCCCTAGGAAATCACCACTGCAAGAAGCAGGAGGAAAAATGACATGGAGAGAGACAGACTGTGAATCCCTGTCAGTGGCATGAAATGGATGAGTCACAGGGGAAATCAAAGCAAAAGCAGCAGAAACCCCAGGGCACAACACCAAGGCCTGCACTAATCTGTCTGGGGAGTTGTGGATGATCTCAGCCAAGAAGACCCCAGGAGGCTGTGACAGAAGGAAATTTAACAAGGGGGGCTGTTTGCTGGGGCTGTTTGTACTGGGTGGCAGAGCACACCAATGTGCCCACAGGCTCCTGGGGTGTTATAAGAGATGAGTAGGATCCAGCTGTGATTCAGCAGAGGATGTAGATTCACCCTGAGAGGAACTGCTTGTTATTTGTGTTATTTCTTGACCTGCTGGCACTGAGCTCCTCCAGGTTCAGCTGTCTTCACATAGGCAAGCACTGCCAGAAGCCCACAAAACCAACTGGGGAGCAATCTCCCAGTACTTGGGATCCCTAATTTTATATATCCATTATTCTCACCTTTATTTTTAATCTTATCGCTTGCACAGTCATTTCCGAAGCTAAGGAAACATTGAAAGGTAATCATAAAGGTAAAGTTTTTCTAAAAGCCTTGTTTAGACCAGAGGATTGTGCCTTTCCTCAGGGGCCTTTTATTGTGTGCACTGAAGAGTTAAAGGTGTTTGCAAACCACAGTGCTCAACACATTTGCTTTCCCTTCAGACATGGGGACAGCTCCTTACCACCATAAAGAAAAGCAGAAAGATGCAGCTGTGATGACTTCAGGGAAATCACTTAGGAAAAGAATGTTCCTCAGTTCCTGGGATGGAGATTGGGAGTGGAAATAGTGCTCATCAGCCTTCCACATCTGGAGGAACATCCATGTTTCTCCCAGGGGCCAGAGCAAGTCTGGCTGAAGGCAGCAGGGATATCTCCTCCTGCTTCTTCCAGCAACTCTGATGCAGAGGCTTAAACACTTTGGGTAGTGCTTGGGGGCTTGTCCAGAGGGATTCACTGAGGATTCACACTCAGAACAGGTGAAAATTGTCCCCCTGTTGGAGCTGCACATGGACACCAGGCTGGCTCCTGTGTGAGATTATGGAAAACACCAGGATAGCTCAGCCCAGCCCATCCCACTCCATTGGAGAGCAGCTGGGAGGATGCTGGTGCTTCAAAACTCCTCTGGATGGGTCCTACAAATTAACTCACCCCCACCCAGGCTCATCTGCCTCAGGGTAGATGTGGACAAAACCAGTAAAATAAATTTCTCTGAAATTCATCTTGCCCTCCCAGCAATTCCCTCATGACCCCACAAATGTAATTTGCTTACCTGATTTAGAACATACTCTGAATTAATCTCAGCATCAGGGATAAAAAATGCTCTGAGTAACCAGGTCACTTATTTTTCCAGTGGAATCTAATGTGCTGCAGCACTTGTGCCTGATGTGTGCCTGTGGCTTCTGTGCTCAGTCTGGTGCATTTTACAGAACATTTGGTAATATAGCATCCCTGAGGTCATGTCAAGTTCTGAATACAGCATCTGAATTGTGGAGTCTTTACAGAAAATATAACTCAAATGGTGATCGCCTCCTGCTATTAAATTGGAAAGATTTGCCATAGAAACTAGGTCTGCCTGAGTGCTTCTCACTGATTTCAGAGCAAAAAGGGTTTTAGGCAATGATCAGGAGCTGGGCAAAGCACAAAACTGGGACTTCCTTACTTTTCCTTGAGCCCAGGGGATGCTCTGCTCAGAGCCTGGCAAAGTAAAGCCACGTCAAAGTACACAGGTACAAATTCAAGCCGATGGAAAAGCTGCTGGTACCCGTCAGCACCCAAAGCCCAGAAAAAGCCAGGGACACTGACCCAGCCCAGCTCCCAGCAGTGTCCTGGCAGGCCAATGGCAGCAGGAACAAAGCTGTGTCCTCCACACTTGCTGTGGTGGTGCCCAGGATAATCCTGGTTTGGAGCAGCTCTGCTTGCTGTTGCCCAAAACCAAAGTGAGTGCATCCTCCCCTCCTGCAGAGCCACCTCTGAGCTGAGAGCACATGAGCAAATACTGGAATATGGGCCAGTAAAGAAAGTAATGGAAAAATGGCAATTTCAATGGCTTGCCTTCGTTGCTCAGAATTGCTCTGAGAGCTGGGAAACTCCAGCTTAGTTTCAAGTTCTTTGTGGTGTGACAACAAAGTGTAAGGAAAGCTGGGTAGAAACAGGCTCCCAACACAAACCCTGGCACTGGGGCAATTCCTGGGGACGCTGTAGTGGAGTGGGGCATTTTGTGGTGATTTCAAAAGCCAGGGAAGTAAGTTCAGATGACCCATGAAACAGCTTTGAGTTAGTTTGTCTTACACACACGTGCATTTTTGGTGCCTGCACGTGCACATGCTGTGCATCCACCTGAAGGTCGGGCATTGCCAAGATTCAGAGAGGAGCCACAGGCTGTGACCTTGGGCTATTTGACTAGAATTACAATGTAGAGAATTAAAATTGTCCCTCCTCAACCATGCTGGGGGAAACTTATATAGAAAATTTAGCATGATAACTTTTCAGACCACAGTAGAGATGGCAGAGGAAAACAAGAAGCAGAGTTAATTTCGTACCTGACAGCTCTAACATGCTGAAGTTGGAAAGTGCCAGCAGATGGCACTTTCCTCAGCCTTTCCTGAGGCTCCGATGGGGCCGATTTCTCCCTGGCTTACCTGCACACTCTCATCAAGTCTGGTATAAGGCTAAAAATGACACAAAATACTCAGAGGTTTCAGGTCAGAGCACTCCCGATTCAAACGAACTCTCCTTTTCACTTGCATCTGTTGGAGGACCCTGAACAATGCCAGGGAGAGAGCTCACAGGAGAGATGTCTGCAGGATTTGCTGTAGGAGATGGAGATGGGGCTCATCCTCTCCCTCTTGCATCCATCGCCTTTGTGTCCTCTTGGCCTCTCCTGTCTCCCCCAAAAGCAAAGCTCGAAGAGTGTGTTCACCCAAAGCACAGGCTGGTGAAATAACCAGCTTTTGTGGGAGCTGAGAATCACAGAATCATAGAATTGTTTGGAATCACAGCATCATTTAGATTGGAAAAGATCCCTAAAATCGTTGAATCCAGCCATTCCCCCAGCACTGCCAAACTCACCATTAACCATGTCCCCAAATGCAATATCTACGTGGCTTTTAGATACCTCCACGGATGCTGACTCCACCACTGCCCTGAGCTGCCTGTTCCAATGTTTGGTAACTATTTGGACAAAGAACTTTTCTCTAATATCCAATCTAAACCTGCCCTGACATAACTTGAGGCTGTTTTCTCTTTTCCTGTTGTTTGTTACCTGGGAGAAGAGATCAACCCTTACCTGGCTCCGCCCTCCTGTCAGGAGCTGTAAAGTGAGAAGGTCCCCCCTGAACCTCATTTCTGCAGGCTGAGCCCCCCCAGCTCTCCCAGTTGCTCCTCATCAGACTTGTGCCTATTCCTGTGGCAGTCCAGCAGTGCCAGCCCTGCACAAGGACTGCAGATTTGACCAGGCTGTGTTATAGTGATGATGGCAAAGTGCATTTTTACCCCAGAGCATCTGCCTGAGGTGTGACACGGGGGCAACGGGGACAGGTCCTACAGCACAGGTGGGAGCAGAAGTGGCAACATCCCTGCTTTGCTTACCCTTTCCCGAGGGTCTCCAGCAGGGATATCAAAGTCTGACAGGTCCATTGGGCCCACAGTTCCCTTTTTTGGGATTAAATAATCCAGAAGTCCAGCAGCTCCTGCCAGCGGCACAGCCAGCGGGATGGGAGCCGGGTGTGTCTCCCCATCTAGCCGTGCCTGCCCTACTTGCTGAGCTGAGCTTTGCATGCAATGCTGCAATGCTGCCATGCCTGCATCAGGCCGTTGCCACAACACCTTGACTCACCTTTTCCGAGCCGGGGCGCGGTGCCGAGGACAGCAGGCTGAGTGCGGAGGTGACACCTGATGCTCCTCGCTCCGCAGGGATTCCCGGCCGCCCCAGCCTGTGGCCACAGGGAAAGCTGCCAGGCTGGAGCAGAGCACAGCCAGGGCTGGCTCAGCAGGTTCGGTGCCACCAACCCGGGTGGCCCCATGGGACAATTCCTCCAGGAGCGCCGTGCCCGGCAGCTTCCCTGGCACCAGCGGGTCTGAGCAGGTTTGGATCATCCAGCACACAAGGGTGTGCTGGTTCATGGCTGTAACTGGAGGGAACAGCCAGGATTTGGGGCACGGGAGCCTTTTTTCAGGTGAAAACCCAGACAGCCAGGACATCGGTGGACATGGGCTCACCCAGCACAGGTGTGCCAGTCCAGTGCCCATTCTGGTCCCCTTTCCTCTGGTGACAAATACTGTATCTGAAATTTGTATTCTTGAACAATAGATGCTGCTAATCCAGCCACGTGGAAGAGTTTGAAGTCGAGGAAGCTTGAAAGTTACTAGGATTTTTTTTTTCCCATCGAGTCTCTTGGTTGAATAAAAAGCTGTGTCCTGACCTCGCTCACATCTCCCACAGCCACCCTGCCCCCTGTCACACAATGGCATGGCCCAGGAAACCTGCAGTCTGCCATAAACTGGAATTTCAGGTCCCCATCAGTTTGTGGCGTTTGGCCAGCTTGTTCACATCTATTTATGGACAAACCCAGACCAGCCCTATGCTGGGGACATGGGGATTTATGATGGGACGAGCAGGTGAAGCCATTCCTGTTTTCCATGGGTCCTGTCACCACACAGACCTGGGCTGCTTGACCATGGCATCACCAGCCCATGACTGCCAGGGGTGGTGATGGAATCTGCTCCCTTCCAGCCCCAATCCAAAATGGGAAGCCCATGGCTCAGAGCACAATGCAGATGCTCCCACTGGTACAGGCAGTGGGGTCTGGGAGTGTCTTTGGGTGCTGCAAAGATCACTCAAGAGCATTGGAAAAAAGAGTAACACAGAGCCTGGATGGAAGGGTGTGTGGGAAAGGAAAAGGTGAGCAGGAATAAGCCAGGAGGGATTTGGGCTACTGCCAAGGAAACATCACTAAAGAGGCTTGCCAGAGGCACAGGGGCCAGCCCAGCCAGCGCTTCTCCTGGAAAAAGGAACAGGATCCAATCCCATGATGCAAAACTGGCTGTGGTCTCAATGCAGGATCCTGGAAAAGCCCCAGAGGGCTTTTGGAAAAATTCCCACCAAGGTGGAAACAGACATCAGCAACAACAAAAAGAGGAGAAATGAACAGGTTCACCAGCTGGGAGGCATTTCAGAACCCACATGGTGGATGACAATGAGGATGCTGCAGTCCTGGAGAGTGGAAAAACCCAGCAGGGTGGAAAACCCCTAACCTCCTAAAACCCAGCACTCAGGGAAAAAGGATGAAGGGGTGACTCCAGAAATGCCTGCCAACACACCCAAAAAAAGCAGCCCTCAGAGAGCCTCTTTTCCAACACACGCCTCAATTCCTAATTATCCCATTTTTTCCCCTAAAAAATAACTCACGCCTCTGCCATGTACACTCACTGAAATCGTTTTGCTTTATTGCATATTGCCATCTTAGAAAATGTACAGTCTCATAACATTACACAGCATTTCCCACTAGCTAGAACTACTAACATCCTTGCACCTAACAGACTACCTTAGTCACTACGAAGCTAATAAGGTCCAAGACATAAACTTTCGTTTACAAATTATTATGGATTTTTTTTGTTGTTTTGTTTTTGGCATTATTAAAAAAAAAAAAATCATCTTTAAAATACACACCCAAGAGAAAAGAGTGGCTACTTACACCAGCACCAATCTAAAAGTAGTTTTCGACAATGGCACATGGAATAACCTGCACACAGCCTTCGTATTTATTTATAGATATAATATTTTTTCTTTTTTCTATTTTTTTTAAAGAAAACAAAGAAATGGCAAAGTCAGCCTGATAATCAGGCTGTTGTAAAACAATTAAAACAAAAAAACAAAAACAAAACGAAACAACCCAAGAGGTTTGGAAGGGCAAGAGGAAATCTGTCAGGAAAGGTCCTGATGTGGCACTGGGGTTGCAGAGGCAGGAGCCAGGGTGGGTGTGCTGGCACCCAGGGACCCCGGGAGGAGATTGCCCTTTCTGACCCCCACCACCTGTCCAATTAAACACATGTGACCAACCATTCCTTAAACCATCAGAAGCCAAACTTTTTTTTTTTTAAACCTTTTTTTTTTTTCCTTCTCATTTTATATATTTTCAATCCCCCCCCATAGTCCATTCCCTCAATTGTATCAGCCCCATTTTTTTCAGCCATAAATAAAAAATATAAATAGAGGCACTTTAGTTAAGGAATAGTATTATCATTACCTTTTGTCTTTATTTCCCCCTCCTTCTTAAAGCAAAGTGCTTAACTCCACCTTTGAACAGAATCTGCAGGTTTTGCAGCTGCTTGGATATGAGGTGCTGGACTTTATTTTTGCGCTTACCTGCTTTATTTATTACTGCTTTAAATGCTACTCAGAAAGTTTTTTTTTTTTCTTTTTTTCTTCTTTTTTTTTAAATCTACAGTGCGTTAAACGTTGCAATGAAGAAAAGAACAAAATGGTAAAACCACAGCTCTTGACAACTCTGCTTTGAGAGAGATTTCACAGCTTTCACTCAGCACACAGACCCCGTGGCCTTCAGGTGCTTAGAACCATATTTTTTTTTAATACAAATTAGTTTAAACAGCACTTTTGCTATACAGTACATATAGTTAACTGACATCCCATACCCCACCAGTAATACCGATTATCTGACAAAAAAAAGAACAACCAACCTTATTTCAAATAGTGTTAATATCTAGTGCAACAGGGACAAACTCATCTCTCCACAGGAAAAAGAACAAACAAACAAAAAAAAAAAAGGATCACATAAGTATTGGTGGTATAAAAAGGTTTTGTTTTGCTTTCTTAAAAAACATACCACAAATAAATAAAAGTAAAAAGTAACAGTCCTCTATATACTCAGCATAATTTAAGAATAGAAATGTTAATATGTTAATGGTGGTTATTTTTTATTCTCCAATTCTTAATTTTCTAAACCCTTAAATTATTACTCCCTGAGAGCTCTGAATTACTTTTATTATTGGTTTTTTTTGTCTTTTTATTTTTTTTTTTTTTGGACTGACATTTGACAGGTAGTTCTGCTTACAAATTTGCAATGACAATGAACAGCAAACCAGTCAAAAAAGGACCTGGCTAAGAGACGAGTGTTTCTTGGCATCGCTGCTTCTGTGTGTCCAAGAAAGAAAAAGGAAAAGAAGGCGGGTGAAAGCTGGTGGGTTTTACCCCAACCCCTTTGTATTTCAGAGACCTTTGGTCCTGACCCACCTTGACAGAGGATAGTTTGTCCCATCGAACAGAAAGCAAGAACAAAAGTTACAACGCAAAAGTTTATGCTCTTCGTCTCCTCCGAGAACCGAACCTTTCCCACCGTCTTGGGCCAGAAAATGTTGCAAAAGTATAAATACATCAGTGTGGCGTTACAGCGAGAAGCACTTTGGGGTAAAGTTTGTCCTTTAGCAAGGTGGCAGCAGGAGGAAAAAGAGCATTTCCCAAGGATGACGGGAAGAGCATCGCCGGGAGCGCCCGCGGCGCCGAGCTCGGGAACCAGCGCGAACGCACAGATCCGCGAGTTTCTCAGAATAATCACAACAATGAGAGAAAACAAACAAACAAACAATGGATTAAAGTTCAGTCAGCTTTGCTTTTTTTTTTTTTTCTTCTTTAAACCGCTCGGCTTGTGTGCAAGGCGTCCCCTGCAAATGGCCTGGGGGGCTTCTGAGCAGGAGAGCAGCAGGAGGCAGCTTCCCCGTTGGCTTTGGGACCGTGGGGACAACCGGCGGCTTGGGGTTGGGTCCTCTCTCGCTCCACGGACGCGGCATTGTGCTTGTGCATGAGGAGAACTACTTTTTGGAGTGGGGAGGAGGCAGTGCTGGCACTCACCAGCACCTCCCTCCACACCCCCCGACTATATACACAGTATACACACACACACACACTCGCCCGCTGGGACTGAGAGCGTGCCACTGTTCCGCTTCGAATCGCAAGGCAGTGTCATGGAAACAAACAAAAAAGTAACCAACAAAGCAACCCAAAAACCACAGCCACTTCAGACAGACTGACCCGCGTGTCTCTTGCTGGGTTTTGCCGTCAGTTTGTTCCTCAGAAGTTGAGCTTGGTGACGGGCCTCTCGCGGCCGCTCTCTGCCAGCTGGTTGGTGATGCGCTTGCGGTTGCGCTTCAGCTTGGTGAGGTCCTTGTCGAAGACCTCGCCCGAGCGCAGGGCCGACACCAGGTCATCGAACTCGCCGCTCTCCTCCCCGCTCTCCTTCGCCTTCCTCGCCTTGCGCTCCCGCTCCCGCTGCTCCTTCAGCTGCAGGCCAAGGTGGCCGGGGGGGAAAGGAGGCACCTCAGTCTCACACAGGCGGTTGTGGGGGTGCCCAACACATGCGTGGTGATCCCCAAACTCACGGGACAAGGGTGGTTTCCCTCCCCAGTGCTTAGCATGTGAGAGGTGGTCAGGGTTATTGGAAGACCACACCCCTGGAAGTGCTCCAAGGACTGAGGGGGCTGGACCTAGAACTAAGTCACTTCCAACCCAAACCATTTTATGCTTCTGAGATTCTATGATATAAGCCATGGGCTAAAGGTCACAGCCCCATGGCTGCTGCTCATGGGTCACAGCAGCCAACAGACAGCACAAGCTCTGCAGCACATTTCAGCTGCAACACCTCAGCAACCCAAGGTCATTAATCAAGTAATCAAAAGTGAAAAGCCATTGGGTCTAAGACCACAGAAGCTTCCTTCCTGGTCTTCAGTGCTCCCCATGCCACCATGGGGACATCATGACACGGCTGCCACTCCCAGGTGCCCTGGGGGTGCTGCCAGAGTCGCTGGTGTGTGCTCACCTGTGCCTCCATGCGTGCCCGGCGCTCCTCCTCCTCCTTCCTCTTCCTCATGTTCTCGTTCTCCTGCTTGGCCTCAGTCACAGCTTGAAGGAACTGGTCAAAGATGCCAAAGAATTCATCAGGCTGCATTTTGTCTGTGTCTTCTCCAAAGTGCTTCACAGCCTTGGAAAACTGCAAGAGAGAAGAGAGGGGTGCATCAGTCCTGGATAAATCCACTGGACTGGTGAAACTTTCAACCTGATGGAGCAGAAGTGGAACACTTCCAGCAGCCATAACACACAGCAGGGTTTTGCCTCATCAAGCCTTGATTTATACCTGAAATAAATCACCTGATGTGTTACCTGTTGCCCTGCAAGACCTGGATCTCTATCAAGCCCCCTCTCCCCATCTTGCCTCTGGCTCTGCTGAGCCTCCCCTGCCCCAGCTCCACTTTATTAACTAAGCAGCAGTAAAAACAAGGAAGCAAAATATTGTGGGACTGAAGACATAAAACTAATAGTAAACACGGCAGGGGAAGGGAAACTTGCACTTTTAAGTTTTTCTTTGAAGTATTTTTGGGGTATTATTTATCATTGCCACATGCTCTGCTATTGAAACCAAATGTGTTGGTGAAACTTCTAAAAGAGATTTCTGCCCAGGCTCAGGCACAGCCCTGGGCAGGGAAATAAGGGAGTTTTCCAGCCTCTTGTGCTGTTTGCACACCATTAATGTGAGGGAGTGGAATGAGGCCATAGCAGAGGTCAGGACAGGACATCCACGATCTGCCAACGTGTCCTGGTCCCCAAGCAGCCCCCGAGTTGTCCTTGGGACTGACACTCTTTGTTCTCACTTCCAGTCTGAAGGAGGCTCTTTGTGCAGAGCAAGTTTGTTAAAATTGTGAACGCACATTCTGGAGATAAGCACGCTTAAAAGAAAAGAAAAACAAAATCAAAGCACCAACAGATTTATTAGTTGCTTTGATATTGCAGGCTAGACCAAGAGGAACATTTCTAAAGCCTGCCTGTATGATTTAGTTTTAGTTGCAGGGGTGCCCCACGCTCTTCAAAAGATATTTAGTGCATTTTTATTTCTTTGTTTACTTAAGAGACTTAACACTCCAAGATGCAGGGAGGCATCTGAGAAGTGCCACTATATAAGTCAATATAATTGAGGTTAGTCTTGCTGATTTTAATAGATATTAAATATATAAAAAATAAATATATAAAATATATAAAAGATATTACAATTCTCTGCCATGTTACAAGAGATTCTGGTGAGGGAGGGAAGGCTGAAAATGCTCTCCTCATGTGATATAAAGTTTACAAAATGGGGATGTTTCTGCTTTCCTAAGAGAACACATGAACACAACTTGAATCTGGACATGTGCTCAAAAGCAAAGAGCTGGAGCACTCCACATAGCCCATCCCTTCCAACAACCATGGAAAATTGCTTCAGAGGGGATTTCCACAGATGCTGGGGACCATGACCAGACCTTCTCTTCCAGATCCAGCCCAGTCAGCAGAGGATGACACAGTTTGCAGAGCATTTGTCACTACTGCAGAGGATATCTCTGCCAGGTCACCATTAACAGGCCAAAAGGGTGGCCTGGCTTAGCCACGGCCTCAGGGAGGTCCATCAAAATGCCCAAGCATGGGTCAGAAGGACAATGGGTACAGCCAGGGAGAAGGAGCTGAGGCTGAAAAGCTGCTCAGATCCCAAGGACACTGGTGGCCTTACCAGCTCTTTGGCTTCCGTCAGGAGATCTTCGACATCCGAGAAGCTGAAGCTGGCCAATGTGATGAACTGGCTGACAACAGACACAAACTTGTCACCTGCTTGCTGAACCTGAGACTTCTGGAAGTCCAACTCCTTTGGGAGGAAAAAGAAGGTAAATCTGGTCAGGCCCTGGCTGATGAGGGACACAAATGCCATTGGCCTCTGGTAGTGCCATTGGGAGTGTGCCTGAATCAGTGCCAGGGGTTCTGCCAGCACCACCACTGCTGCTCCCCCTGCCATGCATGGCACCCTGGATTACACTGCCTGAAGTAAGCTTTTAAGCCAAATCCTGCAGGAAAGCTTGTGGAAGCAGGATAATTCAGCAGGACAGTGAGCCCTTTGGGATACCTCCACCATTTCATCACCCCTCCAGCTGTGCTGCAGAAGTGCTCCCCAACCCTCAGTGGTTTTACAGCCAAAGGGAGACTCCTCTGCACATCACAGGTCCTCCTTGGGCATCATCACTAGGCTTACTGAGCCTCCCTTGATGGATTAGACATAAACCACACGTGTGCCTAAACACACATGGTAACTTCAGTGCCAAAACAGCCCTGAGAGGACAGGCACACGTGCAGGGCAGGAAGGAAAGGCAAACAGATCTCCAGGATGTGAGATGAAAGCAGCTTTGCTGGGAGCTCCCTGGCCTGCCTCCCCAAGGAGGGATGCAGTGCTGCTCGGAGCCAGGCTGGACTATACTTGATTTAAATAATACTTACAGCCTCCACCGCTCTCAGGCCGCTTCTCAGAGTGTTTATTTCTTTCTCCAGCTCAGTCATGCTGTTGGAAATAGCAGGATGTTAATTTTCAGCTTTTCCCAGCAAAATCTACAGCTCTCTGACCAACTTGACCATGGTTTTCCCACTGAAAAGACCCCAACCCCACCCACATTTCCTCCTTTCTGCAGATGAGTGTGCCTGAAGCAGCAAATCAGGCTGACAGCCTCGAAGTTGGGACTCTATCAAAGTGGCTGCAGCTGCTTCTTTCAAAGCAAAGCTCTTTTCTGTATTTTTAATCAAAAGCACTGCACAGGTTTAGCAAGCCCAGCAGCCTCCAGCCCTCTCCAAGCAAAAGGATGGCTCAGGAGAGGGCACAGATTTCTCTCCAGGTCCAGCAGCAGATGAGATTGTTGTCCCAGTGCACAGAGGACAGTTCTTCAGGGTACCACGGTTGGGTGAACACCAGGCAAAGCATCCTTCCGAGGAGCAGCAAGGCTTTCACAAAGGGAGACAGCCCAAATATAGAGAAATAAAAATAAATCACCACGTCTGGCGCTGGCTTTGTTTACACAAGGCTCAAGCCCCTGATGAGCTTCAAATTCAAGTGCTTACGGGTTTCTACCACCACGTCTGAGGGGAAGCTTTCTCACAAAGCCTCAGTGACCACAGGCTTGATGCCTTTCCAGGGGTGTCTGTGCAAGGGCTGGGGTCCCTGGAAATGCTGACGCTGGGTCATGGGGCAAGCATTCCTGGCAGGTTTAGTCTGGGAAAATGCAGTTTTGGGAGCCCTGTGCTCCAGCAGTTCATTACTAGTGGTGGGATTGACAGAGGCGGCAATTTCTGCTTCACAGCTGCAGGACTGGGGGGAATTCAGGGTTTTCCAGAGCTTTAGAAACTTTTTGGTTTCGCTCTAGATTGGACCAAACCCAAATGTTACATATGGTGTCCAGTTTAGAGCGAAATGATAAAGTTTAGGGGGGTAAAGAAACCCTCAGTGCAGGCGTTTTCTTTCCCATACGTGTGTCTGTGCAACAGCTGCAGATCAGGAGCATGGGAAAGCCAAAGTCTCCACCAGCATGGAGCATGTCCTGCTCAGCCATGCCCCCAGCTGATGCCTGCAAACTGAGCACCACACACCCAACAGAACCATGGAATATCCTGAGCTGGAAGGGACTGACAAGGATCTCCAAGTCCAACGCCTGGCCCTGCACAGGACAGCCCCAAGAATCCCACCCTGTGCCTGAGAGCCTTGTCCAAATGCTTCTGGAGCATTGTCAGGCTTGGTGCTGTGACCACTGTCCTGGGGAACCTGTTCCAGTTCCCAGCCACCCTCTGGCAGAATAACACTCTTCCCTGCATGCCAAGATTTGTTTCATCACTGTGCTCAACCCCAATGGCTGACGATTATTTTACATTTTATATGTGAGGATCCTTGTTTTGTCCAGTACACATCCTCCCTGGGAACCCACCACTGCTACAAGAGACCTTTGAAGTTTGGAAGACCCTCGAGCCACTGTAAACTCCATGTACATTTCATAGCATCAAGGAATGGTTTGGGCTGGAAGGGACCTCAAAGCCCATCTAATTCCAGCCCTGCTCCCACAGGACACATTCCACTATCCCAGGCTGCTCCAAGCCCACATCCAACCTGGCCTGGAACACTTCCAGGGAGGGGACATCTACAACTTCTCTGGGCAACCTGTTCTAACTGCACCCTCCCTAAAGAGGTGCAATTTCAGCCCATTTTCAGGTCCACAGCTAATACAAATGGCTGCAGAAATGTGTGATCTTTGCTGCTCAAATCCCTGAAGCATCAAAGCCCATAAGCTCCTGGAGTTTAAAACAAAACAGAGCCTCATTGATTTCAGAGGTACTTCAGCACATACTTGAGGGCTTTGCAGGGCAGCAGCAGATCCCTCCTGAACTCAAAGGTTCAGGCTGTGTTTAAGGGCTTTGCTGAACTGGGGCAGCCTGTTCCCAACAGGTCACTGGGCAGGGTTAAAAAGCTGGTTGCAAACCCTGGAAACCCCAGGCTTGTAGAACAAGGGGAAGGCAGGACCTGGATGCAGGTGAGTCCCTCACACAGCTGCCTGGTCCTGCCCGTGCTGCAGGCAGAGCCTCCCTGGCACATGAAGATAAACAGCTGCCCTTTATCTGCAGCCACACCGCAACCGCTTCCTCCCGGATTACTTAATGTACCATTAGAAATTAATTAAATGCTTCTGCGGTGAGATAACGACAGGAAGCGGCTGCTCCAAGCAGCTCTCCTCCCCCAAGCTCAGAAGTTTAGAGCCTTTGCTGCAAGAGCTGTGATTTAAAGCCACCAGGTGATGCTTGCTTCTGAGTCCTGGGCCACTGTGGCCACGGCATGGGATACAGCCCAGCAGCCAGGATCTGACCAGGAGGGTGAGCCCAGGTGAGGTGACATGGAAAAGCAGGCTGAAATGAGGGGAGAGGTGCTCCCAGTGCTGCCTAAGTGCCACCTCAGCCCCTGCTTACTTGACTTTGGCTGCCTGTGGGATGTCTCGCAGCTCCTCATGCAGGCGGAGGACTTTGGGGTACTTCTTCTCCACAACAGTGATGAGATAGTGCAGGAGGGTGATGTTCCTAGGAGAGAGGAGCAGAGAGGTCAGTGTGGCAGCATCTTGGGGAGCTCATTGTTCAGCCAAAACCCCTTGTTAAACCCCAACCCTGGTAATGAACTGTTTGAGGATTTCTGCAAGGATGCTGCTTGATGCCTGTCTGGGGACATGGGAGAGCAGGCTGCAGAGCCTGGTCCCTGCAAGCAAGGGCTTCCCACAGGAGGAACCCAGGGGAGGTGACTTGAGCATCACTGCTCCTGTCCTCCACTGTCTTTACTAAAGGATGAGACCAGGCAGGTTTGAGACCTGACCCAGCTCCTCTTGCTCCGTGAACAGAGCTCAGCAGGGCAGAGCAAACCAGGCAATGGCTGCATCACCATGGGAGAGTGGCTGAGGGAGTTCATGTGAAGAAAAGCCCCTGGAAACCCTTTCTCTGACTTTTAGCATCTTCAAAGGGGTCGAAAGCATTTGGAAGATGATCCTCCTAGTCAGCCTTGGCGTTTAGCCAGCCCAGGAAGGAAAGGCTCCATCAATTGCTGTGCTGATTGGCAGCTTGGCTTCCCTTGCAAACTGTCCAGCTCAAAAAATTGCACATTCACATCACTAGATGTGCCAAATGTGGCAGCAGGAGGAGGAGACTGCTCCCACTTACCCGTGTCCCAGAGCTAATGACCCCTGCATTCCCCCAACACCCCTGGGGCCTGTGGATACTACCAAGGATAAGGGCAGGGGCTACTCACTTGTCAATGCTGGACTTGGTGTCTGCAATCTTGTTGAGGCTGGAGATCTTAAACCCGAAGGCATTGCCCCTCTGGCCCTTGTTCATGTAGTTCCCAAAGGCCAGGACCACCTCCAGGAGCTGCTGGAGGCTGCTGCTCTGCAGCACTGCCTTGGAGCCAGCACGGATGGCTGAAAGCAGAGAGGGGTGGGACATTACTTCCTGCCACAACAGCCCACTAGCAACCCCTTCAGAACCCCCAAAGAGTGACCACCAACCCCTTCCCTTCCCTTCCCTTCCCTTCCCTTCCCTTC
>VYXF01005075.1:430613-444838 GCA_013397295.1 Polioptila caerulea
CTTCCCTTCCCTTCCCCCAGCTCCAAGTGGACCAGGCTCATCCTGGCACAGAGGATGCTCTTCCTGGGAGTGATCTCTGTGCTGGCAGAGTCCCTTAGCATGTCTGGTCACTTGCCTTCCACCTTGGGTTTGACCTCTGCAACTCTCTCTGCAAATTTCTTCTTGAAGTAGAGGGACTGCAGCCTTTGCTGATAATGGTTTATCCTGGAAAACAAAGAGGAGGTGCAGGCTGAGCTTTGCTTGCTCCAGGCAGAGCTCCGTTGCTCCACTGCTCACAGCTGTGCTTACAAAGCACACTTGAGCCAGGGTGATTAAAAAATAATGACCCCTTTTTGCCCTGAAACTGTGCTAGGATGGGAAAAAATGACAACTGAAGCTACAGCTGTCCTGGGGTGGGTCCCCGTGGGTTCTCAAGCACACGCTTAAGCCCATCCCCTTAACTCAGCAGGTTCAACAAGTGGAGTTTTACACCCTGTTGGTATGAACAAACAGTTCTTTCACAACCACTCATAAGCAGAGGTGCTGATGAGGTCTGGGCTCCCCATGGCTTTGTGATGAGCTGCAGCTGGAGAGAGGCTCACCTATGACCAGAGCTAATGAAACTGGACCTTCTGACCATCAGAATGATGGACTGGGCTGGAAAGCCCCTTTCCTGGGCAAGTCAGTGATGGCTCTGCTCATGTCAGTTGTGTTTATGCTAACCAAGATCTCACTTGTACACACATGGCAGTCTGATGTGAGTCACTTGGACCAAGGACCTACAGGAGACATGCTCACACACAGGGCCACGAGCTACTGTTGTACTAATCAGAGGTGACAAAGACATCACACTCGGTTACAGACCACAAGGCAAAATTAAAAAGCCGTGCTGGAAATCAAGGGAAACATTTGCATCAGCACACTGTGCTTTCCAAAGGATGAAGGCATGGGAGCAACACTTGGGCGAGAGTCTGTGAAGAAGAAAGGTGACCTGTGATAGAAAAGCTAATTCTGAGTGCCACTGAGCCCCGAGGGCTCAGGTCTGAACTTCACAGCTCCCTCCTGCCTGCCTTTGACACTCAGCAACCACACAGCACATCACCATGGTGCTCAGCAGTGCATTTCAGGGGGACCACGGGAGCACTTCTATTTTTGATCTCTCAGTGCAATCTCCAATTGTAAAACTCGCTGACCTTGCCAACAAGTGACTGGCTTGAAGTTCAGCTAAGAAATTCAAAGAGCTCAATGCTCAGTCCAATTTAAATAAGGAGCTTCAAGATTTTAACCCGGCACCTCTAGAGGATGTGCATGCAATAGATAAGGTTATTCATCCCTGAAGACTCCTCTTTTAAATGATTGCTACCAGGAGCAGGAAGAAATGACATTTCCTTTCAGTCTCATATAGTCTCAGGAGCCCTAGGGATGAGTCAATCCTGAGTTGAGGAGTGGGACTCATCTACACAGCAGGGCAAAATGTACATATATCAGGCTTGAATATTCATTAGGATGAAAAGGAAAGGAGCATTGTGTTATCATTTTAACAGCACTTCCCACTTGGGACACAATGGATCATAGAATGGTTTGGGCTGGAAGGAGACAAAGATCATTTAGTCACAACCCCTCTGCCCTGTAGGGACACCTTCCACTTGACCAGGTTAGATTACAGAATCTCAGAATCACCAAGATCCAAAGAGACCCTCAAGATCATCTAGTCCAAAAGATCATTTAGTCACAACCCCTCTGCCCTGTAGGGACACCTTCCACTTGACCAGGTTAGATTACAGAATCTCAGAATCACCAAGATCCAAAGAGACCCTCAAGATCATCTAGTCCAGCCATCAACCCAGAACCACCACAAAATCCATCTCCCCAACCCTCTCCCCTGCTCTGCCCAGCTGCTGCTTGTGTGGGAGCACAACCCTGATTTTAGGACCAGAGCATCACAAATGATCCTTATAATTTGGAGCACCTTGCCAGCCCTCCTGCTTGGCTCACTCATTTCTTGATGTGAAAAACAGTAAGAAGGGCTTATTTCTCAAGCAGGCTCCATGAAACAGCCACCTCTCAATCAGCCACTGGCCCAAATGTGTCCCCTGTGCCACCAACCTGCTCATTTCGAAGAGGAACCGGTCAGCCTTGGCCATGCGGTCCAGCTCGTGCTTATGCTCTTCCAGCAGGTCAATGTCACCCTTTTCAGGAACAAACTTCAGGAGCTGAACAGCAGAAAGCACAGCAGTGGACATGAGATCCAAGCACACTTTTTCAGGAGTTAAGAAGTATTTATTTCCTTGAGTCTAACACCTTTTCAGCATGTACAGACAGTGACCCCAAGGCACCCGTGAAATGAGTGTAACTGCTGTCCCTGTGACCTTCCTCACATTACTCCATCACGTCAGTGTCTCCTGCCTCTGCCCTGCCATCACTCAGCTTTTACAACAAATAAATTAAGTCTGCTCCAAGGAGGTTTCAACATCAGCTCTGCCAGAGGAGATGTCAGTCAGGGACTCCCATTTGCTGCAACTCTGCTTATTAGCAGATGGAAATTTCGTGCAATGAATCCTCCCACATCTCTGCTCAAAGTGCAATTACCAGCTCATCTTTAAGGACAGGTGAATAATATGCTTCCAAAGGGATTCAGAGGGGGTGAAAATGGGATTTCCCTTTTGAGAACTGTACAAACACTGTCTAACCTTTCAAAAATAAACCACCACTGAGCACAAACTTCAAGCTGCAGCCACTAAAAGAGGAAATGGCCCCACCTTGGGGTCCCAGGGCAGACTGGGTACAGGAATGGCACGAGGGCCATGCTGCTCCCAGCATTGATGCCACAACTGAGCTGCTTTCCTGGTGCTCCAGCCCACCTGGGTGGTTTTACAACACATGGCTGGTAAATAATTTGGGGCCCAGCACACTCAAAGCAGCGCTGTGGTCCCAAGCTCTTCGCACAGCGTTGTCTCAGCATGAGGCAGCCACAAAGGAGCAGGAGACATGTTGCCCACCTGTTCCAGCATGTCTTTTGGGAGGTCCTCCTGCTCATCCATTGTCAAAATCGCTCGTTTGATCTCCTCATTTGAAAGTTTCAGCCTGGGAGGTGGAGAGAAAGGACAGTTATTGCCAGCCCAGCAATTGGGCAAGGCTCAGGAGTGTTTCCCTACACACCTGTGCAACAGGAACAGCTGAGCCCCCAGCCAGCATCACAAACAGCTCTATCCAGCATGATCTGAAGGAGAAATGTGGTGGGACCATGCTCTGCCAGGGCTCAGCACAGCACTGAGCAGCCCTGGCCCTACTGCAAACAGGGGGTCAAAGCCCCCCAGCCA
Source organism: Polioptila caerulea (assembly GCA_013397295.1). Taxonomy (NCBI): domain Eukaryota; kingdom Metazoa; phylum Chordata; class Aves; order Passeriformes; family Certhiidae; genus Polioptila; species Polioptila caerulea. Next base: position 433,913 of record VYXF01005075.1, read on the forward strand.
ATTCCCCCTCCCCACACTGCAGCTGCCATTCCCTATTCCCCTCTTTCATAGTGCTTTATGTAAGGACTGTAAGCAGTACATTAAATACCCAACTTTGAGATGTAACTCCTGCCCACAGCAATGCTGCTCCTGTGGTTCCAGCACCCCCAAAGGCCACAGGGCCAATCAGGTTCCATTCCCACTGGCAACAGAGCCCAGCACAGGCTCAGGAGTGCAGCACAGCACTGCCCCTGAACCCACTGCCACAACCCTTAAGGAAAAACTGGCCAATTTTCACTGCTGTTCTTGGATTTAAACATTGCCTGTCTCACTTTTCCTGACCCCTTCAGCTGGAGTCTTCCTCTAGGAAAAAAATAGAAAGAAATCCAAAATTTGGACAAGTGGATGTTCAGCATCCCAGGAAACCCATCAATTTGGTTTTCTTAAGAGGGGTGGGGATTCAATGCTTTTGGAAGTGTAAGAACCTGGAAACCAACCTTTCCTCCACCTTTTTCTTCCTCTACTTCACCTAACAGGAATTGAAGATGCAACCTCAAATTGGAGATTCCCAAAACCACAGACCACTGTGTCACAGCGAGCACCACCAGGCTGGGCTTTCCTGGCAGGGATCTCTCTGCCAGCAGCCCACACTGAGCTGAGGCAACAGAGAGATGGAAAGATGGCCTCAGCTCCTCCTGGGCTAGAACAGCCATTAATTACTTAGCCATTAATTACAGTTTAATTTGACTGCAAGGAACCGCTCCCTGCAAGGATTTTGATTGCAAAACCACACGTATTTTTCTTATTCCTTGCATTGTGGTGTATAAAATAATCTAAATTAAATAAAGGGAAAGCCCAGAAACTCCTGCAACTCCATTTACCTAGATCCTCTCTCTTGCCTGGTGTACAGGCATGGTTAAAGCCATTGCAACAGATCCAGCTTAAAAAATGTAATTCCCTGTACTTGCATGCAGGAAAAAACCACAGAGTTGAAAAGACCTGTTTGAGGAACCCCACGGCCCCAGTATCGGGGATCAGTGCTGCCAAGGGATGCTGAAACACTGGATGTGGCTCAAAGGAATGAGCTGAAACTGGAAACACACCCTACAGCAGGATGTGAGACCTTGGAAGTCAACCTGATCAGCAGATCAAAAAGAAGATCAGGAGCTGACTTGATCACTCTGAGTAATTAAACAGAGTGAGGGTGTTTTTCACCCCCACACCTCTTCAGGGAGCAGACTGAGACTGTGAAGTTGGCTTTTGGAAGGTGAAGCTGACACAGGAAGCTGCTGGTCTCTAAGGCCAGGGTAGCAAGGGCTTGATTTAGCTTGGAGTATTTTGCTCAATGAAGGATTAGCTTTATTGAGACAGGTGCATCTTACAGACCTGGTAGGTAATTCTTCACTCCTTATGAACCCATGGTTTGCATCCTGCACTCAGTCCTCTCTCACCTCCTCCTCAAGAGAGCACCCTAGAGAGGGTCTGTTAATTAAGGAGTGAATTAAAATCTACCTGAGCCGGGGGAGGAAGCTCAAAGATTGCACTGAGCAGTGGCAAAGACAATTGCTGGGGTCATCATACAAGAATCCAGAATCCTTGGAAAATATCCCCTCTGCTGCTTGCAGTTAACAAGCAGCCACATCCTGGGGTCACCCTACCTGTCCCCTACAATGGCAATGGCCAGGATGGGACAGGATCTGAGGTGGGATATGAAACTGCAGAACTCCTTTTACACCCAAGCAGAAACAGGAATGCTCACATCCACCAACACCGGTCTCCACACCAGTGAAAAGCAGACATTGGCTAGATCTGGGCACTTGGGGATCCCTGGGAAGAGGAGGTGGGCAGGCAGCTACTCCTCATCCACAGCAAATATCTAAAGCACCATGATCAACTTCAGGAGGGTGGGGGAAGATGAGGGTGACTTTTTTAAGCCCTTACTCATTGAAAGCAAAGTCAACAATAAAAATGCATTTAAAAAGAAAGAGGTTGGGAAAAAAAAAAAAACCACCACCCAAAACTTTTCTCAGGAATCATCACAAGCCAGTGCCAAGAACAAGAGCCTGCCCCTGCATCAGCAGAGAGCAGGCGCGGGGCGCCAGAAGAAAACAGCTTCTCAGACAATTTGATGGGAAAGGGGCCAGTGAAAGCTAGAAGCTTATCTATAACCACAATAATTATCATTGTTGGCAGCAGCTGTCGAAGGCGAGCCGTCTGAGAGGAACGGGGTCACAGGACTGGCTGTCACAGGGATTTAGAGGCAGCAGCCCGGCGATGCGAGGTGACAGCTCGCCGGCCCGACGAGCGCGGCGCTGCTCGGCGCGGCTTTTGTCGGACCCCGCCGAGGATGTAATAAGTGTGAAGGGGAAAGACAAATTCCGCCGGGAAAGGGACGCGCCCTCCCTGAAAAGCCACATTCATTTGTGGGGGAAAAAAAAAAAAAAAAAAAAAAAAAAATTACCCATTCACCCAGCTGGGGGGGGNAAAAAAGTCTCATGTCGCCACGCCAGGAGAGAGGAATCAAACGAGGCATTCACCGCCAGCACAGCCGGAAAACGATGGAGCGAGGGGTGGATTTGCATCTGGCAGAACGCAGGACTAAAAATACACACCCATGCAAAGGGAGCAAAAGCAAGGACATGGTGGGTTCACAGAGGGAGACACAGTAAGGCACTGACATCAGCAAAGCATTCTCCAAAAAACAGAAGGAAAAAAGCAAGCGTTAAAAATATTCTTGTGTTGCATTACAAGCTGGAGGAAAATCCAGTGATCTCACTGCACAGCAATTTCTCCCAAAGCAAGGGAAACAGGCAAAAAAATAAATCTACAGAGAGAGATAAAGTATCTCACTGGCTGTAATCTTTCCACGCTGTGAGCCAGACAATGCCTGGTGAGCTCACAAATGTCTGGGCTAAATCAGGGGCCAAGCCTGCAGGTCCTCTCGCATGTGAAAGTCTGCTCAGCCCTGTGGTGGCCATGCAAGCCATGTGGGACAGCAGCAGCCCAGCTGCCAGACCAGTCCCTTTGGAACCCTGGGACCAGGGACCCACTGCTCTGCCCAGCTTTGGGATGGGCAGAGGCAAAGGGTTTGTCCAATGCTACATGGAATCTGCTGGAGATGCAGGAGCTGGACCTGAGAATACTAAAAGGATGCTTGGGCTTTATCCCTACACCATCTGTGAGACACTTGGCATCAAATCACCCAAAGGGATTTTGGTGAGAGAAGCTCAGTTGTGGTCCTGGGAGTACCATGGGATGAACTCCAAAGCACTTCCAAAGCAGCATCTGGGGCAAGTCACTGCAACTTCAAAGCCACTCATCCCTGCATGAGAATGGACCTGGGAAAAGCCATATAGAGGTCTAAGGACCACCTTGTAGGGCAAGTCTGATCCTGCTTCTCCCCTAGGAATTGGCCCACAGGGAAAGGCAGGCAAGCAGCAACCTCCATCCTGCCCTTTTTGTGGGATTCGTTACTGGTAATTCATTTCCAGCCATTGCTTTCTTGGAAGAGAAAGGTTTGCTGGTGAGATGAAATTGAGACCTTCACTCAGTAAGACGTGCAAGATGCCTTTGAAGTTGAGCGCTTGGGTCTCTCCCCTTCCCACTGAAGGAGCTATTTGTGTGCTTAACTTCCAAATATACACTTAAACCTCTGGCTGAATCACACCTAAACCCACTCGGCGCTCAGCCTACGTATGCCGGGAGCAGCTCAGCCAGTGCCCCAAATCCCATCGTTTTACTTGCTAATAGCTGCCTGCCACAGACATACTCATTTGCCTGCTGCTTTAAACTCTGCTTTCATCATCATCCTTTTTTATTTGGACTGCTAGGAAGCATGAAAATCCCCAGAAGCAGCCCAGAGCACAGCCAGCCAAAACCAGGGCAGTTTTACCCTTACCCCCAAACGCTGCGGCACTCATCGCTCTCACCACCCACAAGCTCCCAACCACCTCTGGGAGAAGCACCAGGGGCTGAGTTACCCACCCAGAGGGGTTTTTTTTGTGGACATCAGCATCTCCAAGCTTTATAGGGAAGGAAATCAGCTGGGCTGCCCAGACAAGGCACCATCTCCACTTGGAGACAGAAGCCACAATCTGGGAAAACACTGAATTCAGCTGCAAACCCAACCCGCCAGCAGTGCTGCTACATCCTGGCCAGTCCTGGGTGGCACAGAAGCTTCTGTGCCTCCAGACAGCAGAGTGAATATTTTTAAATTTTACTGATGCTGGATTTCTTTTTTTTTTTTTTGCTGGGTGAATCAGAAACAAGTGGCGTTTTCTGCTGCTCCTTGGGTGTTTTTCTCCAAGTAGCTACACTGATGGCTCATCCTTTCAGACCACTGCAACCTGGTTTCCCTTTTTTCAGGATTAGAGAGTATTGGTGTAGTTTATCTTGCCAAAATCATTTTTATAGTTTTGGCAGCTGTTTGGAGATCAAATTACTGGTAGCAGTGCTGAGCCTGCCTGGTGAAGGGCCTGAAGGAGGCTGTCAGACCAGCAGGGCAGCTGTAAGAGGGGGATACCCCGTTCCCAAAATTCAGATGTGGGCAGCAAGGTCCTGGCCTGATTACTACTGCTCCCTGCTGATACCCAGCACTTCCCCAGCCCAGAGAGACCTTCTACAACCACCAGCAAAGAGCAAACACAACTCAGGCTGAGAAAGATAAGGGGTGAAATCCACCCCCTCCTGTGAAAGCTCACTGGGTATCCCAGCCCCTCAGGGGCTTTCCAAGGACACCAAACTGCCACGTACCCAGTTAATGGCACTGACCCCCCCCCAGGGCACCCCACCATGAGGATGTAAGGCTAGAGCTGGGTTCAGGTGTCACTGGCTCTCCTGCTGCACTGGCTCCTGTCATCAACCCCCTGCTCCAGGGATGAGGAGCACACTCAGGGCAGCCCAGGGCAGGGTATTAAGCATCCCCCTCTACTCCCCAGAGGGCAGCAAGGCATTAGCCATACCTGGAGAGGAGGATGTTGCAATTCTGAGCCCTCCGACCGTCTATGACGGAAAGCTCCTTGACTTTGTGCCGGGAACTCAAGGTGTCATCGATGGCATCTTCCTTCTACGAGAAAGTAAGAAGAGTAAAAGCCTGGAGAAGAGCCATGGAGCAGCAAGGACATTTAGTTCTCTCAGCACACAGCAGCGTGATACACAGTGGGCCCCCATTAATCAGGAGTGTCACCACAGGTTAGGGGTAAAACCCCTCGCCTGAAAGCGAAACACAGTAAGTCATTTCATAAACCAGAGCTGGCTTTGAAGCCTCTGGTTAGAAATGTAAATATTTTCTCAGACAGGGAAGATTTAAAAATCTGCAAACAGACGGGCGCTGCTGAATAAATAAAGGCAGGCTTTCTTAGCATACATGCTTGTGATAGTTCATTAAACCCTCGCGTGGAGTATTCCATCATGGGCTGCTGCACACACTCAGCATCGCTCTTGTTCCTCACCCCTGCTCCAAACATCTGTGATCACCCTTCAAGCATCAGTCCTCCCCAGCCAGCTAACCAACACGGGCTATCAGACTAGCAAAAGCAGCCAGCAGCTTTTTCGGTGAAATCATGCCAAAAGAAGGGATTTGAAAGCAGGAATTGGTGTGGCATAAGCACCTACAAGTGGCTTAAACACGTTAGCTTCAGGTGAGTAATGATATTGTGGTTGTGGGCAAATGGGCAGATCTACATAACAGCAGCTCTGCAGGGCTGCCCGAGGAGTTCATGTTGCCCCAGGTTTTAATTTACCATATTGCATATTTTAGTAAGGTTAATCAATTAAAGCTGGCTATTCAATCCTTCTGGAAGGAACACAATCTGGAGCTGCAAGGTCCTGAATGTTACAGATCCACACTAAACGTCCATGAGCATAGGAGACCTGGCACATGGCCACTGCAAGGGCTGAGAGTGAGCACTGAAATTACCACTTTTTTACTCATTTTCTTGTTTCAATGAAGGAAACATGGAGATATGAGGAGTGGGAAGAGAGGCAGGTGATGGAAAATGAGCCCCAAATCACCCAGCACCAGCTGCCCCTCTCATGTGCCGTGCCTGCTCTGACCTAGCAGAGAGTTTCAACCTCTGGGTTTATTTCCATCTTTTGAAAACAAAAATTGCTCAGGGGTAGGAGCTTCTCTGTCTTCAGCTGCATCATCCAACTTCTGGACTCAGACACTGGCTTTGACCTCAGGCCAGACAGCAGAGAGGCCAAGTTTTGCCTTACCAGCCCTCCCAGCATCATCTTTCAAGCTGCTCCTTCTGGTGATCTTTGCACCTCTCTGATTTAACCCTGTTTGTCACACATTGACCCCCCTCAGAAGCAGCCACGTGCCCCCATGTCCCTGTCCCCAGCCCCATGCTCACCCTGCCCACATCACACTCCTGCAGGTGCTCACTTACCTGTCTGGAGCTACCATTCACAAAGAAGTCCTACAGCCATAGCAGAAGCATGGAAAAAGGCAGTAAAAACACATGCAGTTCAGTGATCTCAGCAAAACCAGAGGGAATTGAAGCACAGAGAAGGGAAACATGCAATATGGGGGGGTTGGCAGCATGGGGAGGTAGCTGGGGGCACCAGTGGGGAAATGGGGGGGATGCAGGTGAAAATGTGGGTTGCAAGATGTACAGAAGGGGAGAGCTGATGGAAGAGGAGGCTCCATGAATGGATCAGGCCGAGGTACATTGTGCACAGAGGTGAGGAGGGGACATGGGATGAGGTGGGAGGATGCTGGCCAAGCCCTGCTATTGGCCCAAAGGCACAGCACTGCTGAGCCTGCCATGCCGGGAGGAAAATTGCTGGTTCTTGCACATCTGAGGGACTGAAATGCCAATGCAACTGCCAGGAAAAACAGGGCTTTTAAGTGGAAATAACGAGAGGCGCATCCTGGAGCAAATCTGGCTGCAGCAAAACTTTACAATTTGCCAAGGCAACACGCTTCCCCTCGAGTTCTCCTCCTCCTCCTCCTCCTCCCTGCTTCTCCAGGGCTTGGCAGCCTGGCCAAGGTCCACCCCAATGCCCACCAGCACCAAGACCTGGCTGTCCTGCTGGGCTCCCCCCACCAGACTGGAAGCAGGTGCAGCAAAGCTGGCACCACACACATGTGCACACACACACAGGAGTTTTCCTTCCTCATTCCCTTGGCTGAGCTGTGCTGATCAAGAGTCTTGTGGCTAAAAGTCTCTGGTTCAGTTAGGGCTAAGGATCAGGGTTTCACTAATCAATCTCTTCCCAGCAGTCTCCTTTGTGGGACAGGCACAAAGCACATCCACAAGCTGCAATGGGTATCTTTATCTTCATTAAAATTGTCCCTAATTAGGAGCTCTTTCTTCCATTTTAACCCTCAGACCTGTCCCACGATGCTCAGACTTGCCCCAGGCTGGAGAGGGAGAAGGACATGGTGGCTTTCTTTGCAGTCCTCTGCTCTAGGAGAGAGAGGGCTCCTCATGCATTAAGACAGAGAAAAGGTTCACTACAAAAAGCCCTCCTCTCTGCCTCAAACCAGCCTCATCCCTGCCCCTTTCCCTTGCAGGAACCATGACCCAGCCTCTGCTGCAGGATGGTGTAAGGAGGAGCAGCTTTAAATGTGTTGCCACCATCCCCACAAACAATTCCCAGCCCTGCTGTCCCTGGCCCCGGTGCAGGTCACTCTCCCTTGCACAGAGGAGCTGGAGGCTTTACTTCCTTCATCCTTTTTTGGGAGATGAATTCTTTCCCAGCTCACTGCTAAGCCCCTGGTTCAACAAAACATATTTTTTCCACTTGGCTCTGATTCTTTTACATCACTCACCGCTGCAGGACCTGCCAGAACTGCCCTGGCTGTGTCACTGCTACTTATCAACATCACTCCCAGCCTCTACCCCCAGGAAGACTCTCAAGACATCCCTGACAGAGGCACAAACCCCTGTGTAGTTTAAGCCCTGATGGTCCTGGACTTGCCTTTCTCCATCACTACGTGCACACCCTTACACAGCTACTGCCAATTCTCATGCCACAGCCAAAAACTCCTGTTGGCTTTTCTGTAAATGCTGGTCTTCTGTACAGCTGCAGGGCTGAGACCTTCTCTAGGGACAGGGACATCTGCAGAGCCTTGGCTGGGAGGATACAGGCTCTCCTAACAGCTTCATGTATTGTGAGGCAGGGATGCTCCCAGGCTGAGCCCCAGGAAGCCCAGAGGGTTCCTGCCCTCCCTGCATGGAAAGGGCCTTTCCCAAAAGCTGCAGAACTCACTTAATAGTCTGCATTTACATCCCAGCCTGTGATGTGGGAAAAACATTTAAAGAGAAGCTTAAAATTAAGGACATGGTTAAGCCTCGGGTCTGTGCAGCACTCAGGGATTCCCAGGCACTCTGGCAACAAAACCAGACAAATCCCAGCAAAGGCAGCCCCACGACAGCCACCCTGGGGGGTCAGAGAGCTCTGTGCACTGCACACACCTCTGCCTGCTGTCCCCAAGCCCTGCTGGGGCACTGGCCACAGGGATGCACCATTTGACCAAGCACTTTCAGAGCACTGGTTTGTCTGGGGGCATGGGCAGACAGACAGTCTCTGATATCCCATGTCCTGTGGATATTGTGACTCAAGACAAGTAAGAGGCAAGATCACTGAGCAAGTGGCTCAAGACAGGGAACAGTGAGGAGAAAGCCCTGCTCCTCCCTTGCTTCTTCCTGACAGAAACCAAGTTTTGCTAGAGCTTGAAAATGCTGTGAGTTACTAAACCATTATTAGTTCACTGTGCCTCAGGGACAGGCTGATCACTCCCCCAGCCCCCCACCATGTACACAGTGCCCCGTGGCTTGCATGTGTTACAGAACCCACGAATGGCTTGGGCTGAAGGGACTTTAAAGATCCTCTAGTCCAACCCCCCTGCCATGGGCAGGGAACATTCCACTTGAGCAGGCTGCTCAAAGCCCCATCCAGCCTGGAACACTTCCACTTCTCCTGATCTCATGGAGCACATCTAATCCCACACACTGGTGCCTGTGCTGCCACTGGCTGCAGAGCCACACATCCCCTCTCCATCCTGAGACTAACACTGGGAGCACCCTGGGGACTTCCAGCTAGACAACCACATCCCTCAGGCCCAGGAAGATGAGTCCCATGGCTCCACTCACACAAAATCAACCACAAGGAACTTGTGCATCATGTCCCCAAGGGCAGCTCCAGCCCCAGCAGCATCTCTCAGGTGGGATTTTGCCTTGTCTTTCCCATCTGCCTTTCAGATGCTCTCACAGCATCTTCTGCCAGTCCCACCCCAGCCCCTGCCTCGCACATTCAGCTCCCTTTTAGTCCCCATCCCATCTGGGGTGTAAGCCCATGTCACAGCTCTCCTTGCACCATCTCCCTGCTCCTCCTGGCCCCAAACCTATCCAGCCACTTCACCCAGCAGGACCTCAGCCAAGCCAAATTATTTTTAAATTCCTGCCTGGCAATAATCCGCATCACACCAGGTGACTCATGGGCTGGGGCAGGCAAAGCCGAGGGCAAACCATCCTGCTGACACTCAGGTTTCTATTCTTGCTCCTCTTCCATTTCCACTCCTTGTCCTCAGACGTGCCCTCCAGGAGGCATGAGTCAAGCTCAAAAAATGCTGGGGGAAAGAGACATTGCTGTGGTCACCTATTCCCAAAACACTGGGGCAGGCAGCACGTACTTCTGGTGGGTTACTCTTGATATTTGCCCTGCTCTAATCCACCCTGATCTTTCCCTCAATTAGCCTCTGGAACAGATTAAACTCTCACACTGCCTAATGAGCTTATGGGTCTGCTCCACTCCTTCCCAGCACTGTCCCTCTGACTGAGCCTGGCATGAAGAAGACAAGCTGCTCACTCCTCCCAGGAACACAGCCAGGTGTTCAGCAGGTGAACATCCTTTTTCAGCCTCTCTCCTTGCTTTTTCTCCTGCCTTCTTGAAACACACTTCTTTTGCCCATTTTCATCCTGCCTGGGATAAAATTAGTGTCTAATTTTCTTCATGTGCTTTGATGCCTTCCAAACTGGGGCTATGGTGCTTGAGCAGATTAAAAAGCGAGGACTTTTGCTTGCAATGACATTATTTTGGTTTGGGATATTTGTTCAAAGCTCTTATTTTGCTTTGGGATATTTGTTCAAAGCTCACATTTTGCTCTTAGCTCACTACAAAAATAAAAGGAGACCCACCCATGGTAGATGTGGGCAAAACTTAGTCCTTCTTGGCCAGAGAAGGATAGAAATTTTCCACCCAATACAGACACATGGAGCAGTTGCTCTTAAGAACAATCCAAAAATATTACCCAACTGTGGCCACATCTGGGGGTTATTTTCATAACATTCCCTGTCTCATTTTTTTTGTGTGTGTTTTTTTGGTGATCCATCTTCAAGGGTGCACATGGTCAGGTGTGTGGGCAGGGGTGGAATCAGACACAGTGAGCCATGAATGGCTGCCTCAACACAAAGGCTCTGGCACACGGATGAGAGGACAAAGCAGATGAAGTTGACCTGGCAAACATGGCTCTGGTATGAAATAATGATGGGGATGTGTTTTGGGACCACAAGTGAAACCATGTGATCCCAGAAGGGTGGCACCTTGCCCGGGTGCCCAGGTGTGCCCAGCCCGGGCCAGCTGTTACCTGCTGTCTTTGGTAGGCAGAGAATGTCCTTTCCAGGTCTTCAAGGTCCAGGATTTTGAACACTTTTGTGTCATCTATGTTGGTCCATACGGTGCCTGACAGCTTGTTCTGCAAGACAGTGGGAGCATTGCAGGTTGGGGGTCTCCTGCCCACTGCCCTTACATCACCATGCAGCACCTCCAGTCTCACTGCCCAAATTATTGCCCAGCTTACCTCTGGAAGCTTGGACCAGTTGAAAGACTTGAGGGCATTCGTCGGCTGAGGGATGCTCTTCTTCTTGAAGGCCATGCCCAGAGGTGGTCCAAGGGGAGGCATCATCCCACCCAGGGGTGGGGGGCCAGGGGGAGGTG
>VYXF01005075.1:445000-495878 GCA_013397295.1 Polioptila caerulea
GGTGGGGGACATACCCCTGGGAGGGGTGGGGGTGGTGGAGGGGGAAGAAGAGACCCGGGAGTTGGAGAAGGTGAAGGGCCACCAGGTGCTCCTGGTGGCATGGGAGGTCCTCCAGGACTGGCAGCACAGATCGCCCTCTGGGAGAGAAAGAAAGGAATGGGGACTGGTCACATGGAGTCAGGAGACATCACCTAAGAAATACCCCCATGCTGATTTTTAATTAATTTGGTTAAAATTCAGGAAACAAAGGAAGCATTCACAGACTTCAGCACTCCCGACTGAGGCTCAATGCAACTGAGAGACAAAATCATCCCAACACTAGATGGTGGCACTTCCAACAAGGCTCTTTCTCAGTCCCCCCATGCAGCTCAGCCTCCTGAAATCACCCCACAGCATTTGCAGGGGGTGAGGGACTGGGCCCACAGCAGGGAGCAGGTTTGAGGTCTCACCCTGCTCATCTCGTGGAGCTGTGCTGTGAGATCTGCCACTTGCTGCTTGACCTGCTTGTGCTCGCTGGACTCCTTCTCCAGCTTCTCCTTCATCTTGTTCAGCGTCTGCATCATCTCTTCCTTCTCCTGGGCCTTGGCATCACACTCCCTCTCCTTCTTCTCCAGCTTCTGCTGAAGCTCTGTGTGCTCTGGAACAGCCCCAAGAGACCACTTTTGGGTGACAAACACTCCTTTTTGCCAACAGTGGCCCATGGTGGGGCTGAACCCCACACTGGCCTGCAGAAAAGCTGCAGCTGACAAAGGGGAGTCTGTGCTGTGCCTTAATATCCCATTTGGAGCCTCTCCATGAAAAAATGTTATTTGCTTTGCCCATTTCCCATGTCAGCCCCATGGCATGATACTATCTCAGCCCTTCAATAAAGGCTGCAGATATATGAATTAATAAACACATAAACACATGTGTATGTTCACTGTTTAGCCAAGGTTAGAGTTGACACTGTATTTCTCCATCACTCACCTTTTCTCATTTTCTCTGCTTGCTCTTTCCACTGTTTCACTTCATTTTCATTGACTAACCTAAAAGGAAAACAGATGTAGCACGTGAGACAATCTACTACAGCTATCAGGAGACCATCACCAGCAAGGAACACGACTGAGGAAGTGGGATTTAAGGCTCCCAAACTGCTTCACCTAATAGCTCTGCTGCATCTCCCCTCACCAAGGTTATGTAAAATTTGTCAGAAACCCCTAAATCTCAAAAAACCCCTAAATCTCAAATACAGCTTGCAAGTGCTGTCTAATGAAAAGGATGGGCTTCATTGGTAAGCTGGGGTGAGTGAGCCCTGGGAAACCAACAGCTCCAGGGATGCTGGCTTGTGTCCAGCCCAGGAGCAGGAACATCACCGTGTGACAGCGAGCAGTAAGGGACAGTGACACTTGAGCACTTACATTCGTACAACATTTTTAATGTTGAAGTTTTCCAGGGGAGTGGCGTCGGGGTCCTGCCCTTTGTCACTCTGGATGACAATCTGCTGCACGATCCTGTCGAGCAGCAGCCAGTACTGGACAGTGTTGCCGCTTCTTTTATCTGCAGGGAAGGAAGGGGAGAGGCTGACGTGAGCAAAGGGCAGCTCGTGACGCTGCTGGGCAGGAGAGCTGGGCTGCCAAGCCTCCAGCAGGCCAAGTCTCCTGGCCTCTCCTGGTACTCACAAGGCATCTGGAGACAGTGGTGCAGGATGGACATAAAGTGCGGGTACGCCTCGCTGTGCGTCAGCCTCTTCCTCGTCAGCTCGAACATCTGAGTTGCACTTTTGGTGTCGATGTGGACCTGTGGGCAGGAGCCAGGCAAGGTCAGGCCACTGCACCCACAACAGCATCACCTGCTCCCCGAGTCTCAGCCCCAGAGCCCACGATTCACGCCACCCCAAAACTGGCAGCAAACCAGCCCCACTGCCCTGCGAGGGGCAAACAGAGCTGCTGGGCAGCCAGAGGACAAAAGGGCTAAAGCAAGCTCTAGGACAGATGTTACAAAAGAGCAAGGCAACAGGAAAGATTTCCAAACTCCGTGTTTTATCCAGAAGACCACTCTTTGTCCCAGGGCACACAGGTGTTTTTACAAATAACTGTGATATTGAGTGCCAATGTCTGTATCAGCAGCATTCATACTCACCAGCTCAAATCTTTTGGCAAACTCCAGTTCATCTTCATTTCTAAGCATTTCGAAGAAATCTAAGTGCCTGAGGAAAGAAAGGGAAAAAGACCCTAAAAAACCCAGAATAACCTGTTAAAAGCAGATACAAATGTGACAATTAATAAATTACAGGCAGCTGGTCTGTGAGCAGACCAAACACTGGGAGGGGCTTGAAACACCAACTGGACCTTCAGCCTCAACTTCCTAGGCACTACAGGATGTCCAAGGAGCCTTTCAGGATGAGAAGAGGTGGATAAGGGTTGACAGCATCCCCTGAACCCCTGATGGCACATCCTCCCCAGCTCAACCCTATGTCAAAAGGCAGCAAAACCACGTTGGAATTTTTTTCTCCCCCTCTGGAGACAGCAAGGAATTCCTATAAGAGGTGTGACTCTAGAGTCATGTGATTTCCCCAAAGGCCAACACCTGAAGCAAGGGCAGCAGACAAAAATCACAAGTGTGCTGGGGGTCACTACTCACCGGTCGAGGGTTGAATTTTCATGCTGTCTTAGTTTATCAATGACTGGCTGGATGCCAAGCATGAGGAATTCATATCTCAGATGGAGTCTGAAATCCAGGCTTTCCTGCAAGGGACAGTAGTGGGCTCAGCACAGCAAAGTGCACATCCTCCCAGAGTTCACTGAAATAAAAGCAGCCCAAACACACCCCAGCCCAAGGCCTCCCTGTCCCGGAGCCCCGGCGCTCACCACGCCTGCCCCCTGGCTCAGGACGGCGTTGATGAAGGACATGATGGCTGTCTTGAGGCTCACTTCATCTCGGTACCGGCCCGTGCTCTTGTCCAAGTCGTTGATCAGCGTCTGCCAAACACACAGTGCCAGGTAAATGCCCCGTGACAGCCCCAGTGCTGCCCAAACAGCCAGGGAACATAGGCAGGAACGACTCCTCGTGATGCACCATCAGCTGCTGGCCACCCCAGCACCCATCTGGGCCAACACCAGCCCACCCAGGAGTGCTGCAGCCTTGCAGAGCTGTGATTCCAGTGACCCTGCACAAGCAAGCCTGGCTTTTTTCAGTGGGTGTTGCCTTAAGTAAATGTTTCCTCCCTCTTCACAGAGCCGCAGATCTCACCAGACACGGTTCTGGGGTAATTCCAGAATTTTCAACTTGCAAACAGCCATCACATAAATTTACAAGCAGCCACTTGAGGAGGAGGAAGGCACAGGAAGGCTGAATTTTAAGGGCTGAGGGGTGAGTAGAGACCCACCTACCTGGAAACGAGTCCTTTCGCTGGCGTATTTCTGGTAGTGCAGCATGGCCTCCAGTACCTTCTTGTGGCCCCCAGGAACCAGGCACACGGCGCCCATGATTTCCAGCACTGCCACCTTTGTCTTAATATTCTCCGTGCTCAGACTCTGAGCGATCACGTTGATGCTCTCCAGGTGGGCCAGGACGTGGGCCCGGCCCAGGGAGTTGTTCATTAGTGCTTTTATACATCCAATGAGCGAGGTATGTATTCGAGACTCTGCTGTCTCATAGTCCATGCTTTTGAGGAAGTTGAGGATACACGATAAGCCATCCAGGTCGATGAACCGGGTCACAAACCTGCCAGGGAAAGGGATTTTCCACCTTAAAACAAAATGCTAGAAGTCTGTCTTGCCCTCAAACAGAGCTAACTTGTCTGTTGATGTAAACCTAGAACCTTCCTGCACACTTTTCATGGATACCAGAAAGCCTGAATAACTCCTGTGGCCCAGACACAGGGATGGGGTTGTAAAAATCAATTTAATTGGTGCCTGGTAGCACAGGCAACCAGGCACCACCTGCACAAGATTCTTCAGAGTGAGGATATTTCAAAGAGAACCAGCTGACCCAGACATCAACACAAGTCCCAGGATGGAGGCTGGAAGTTTGCAGTCACACTGCAAAAAGCACCAACCTGAGTCTGGAGACCAGTTTTGAAATGGAGGAAGATCTCAAGCCCTGAAGTCACCTCCTCATCAGCTGCAGATCCCTCAATGTCAGCCTTTCTGCCTTCTGCCACCTCTCCTGCCTCACCATCCACACCCTTCTCTTCCCTCAGGCACAGCTCCCCAATTTTAAGGGATTTCTGATTTTTATGATGACTTACAACACCACTGAACAGAAAGCAGACAGCAAACACAGGGCAGAGCCCCAGGCACATTCACTAGAGCAGGCAGACACAACACTGCACACTGCTGAGGCATTTTAGGGCCCCCATGCCCAGTGCCATCCAGGCTGGGTGTCCTCTGGTCTGGCAAAGGGCACGGGCTCGGGAAGCAAATGAGCCAAGAACATCCCAGCACTGGGGGGATTTTAGTTGGAAACCAGCCATGCTGATGTGCAGCAACAAAAGGGGTAATTGCAGGCTTGGGGAAAACTGCTTCCTCTGCTTCCAAAGCCTGCTCTTCTTCCAGCCAAAGTCAATAGGAAAGTTGGTGTTCACTTCCCTGGGTGCAAAAGTAGGTCCAACAGGTATAATTTTCTATGGAGCCTGCTGCATCCTTCAAAACTCAAACTCTACTTTTAAGGATTTTGTAAAGTTTCATGGCTGGCCACCAGCCCTGCTCACTGCAGAGGTCAGTAGCCACAAGGTCCAGGTGTCACAGAAATCCAGGTGCTCACCTTGGACCCTGGGAATGTCTTTCCATCACCACAGGTGGAAGAAGGAAAGGTATTTGCAAGCAATTGTAAATTTGTTTCTTCCATAACCAAAACAGGTCAGGCATTTCCTAATGGAACATATTCCCATCAGAAGATGTCAACCTGAGATACCTTAAAGTGTTGCAAAAGAGTGCGTGTGGACTCCAGAGAAAACAAAATTAGGAAAAGCTACAGACATTCAGAAAGAGTCCCAGCCTTCATTCATCCTCTCCATCAAAAATTGTTTCCCATTTCTTAAAAGCCTGAAGATTCATGTGACTTTATTCCCTTATAAAGTGCAAGAGGAGTCGAAGTTGAAACAAAGGGCCTAGCTGACCAATAAAAATCCTTGTTTTCTTGAAAAAAAAAAACAAAACAATCTTTAAGGAATTTTTACCTTCTGTTCAGTACAAAGGAAAATTTGGAAAAACAAAAAAGTTGCCTGATTTGCCTGGACAGACAAGGAGGTCCTGGTGGCTCTTGATCACCAAAAAGACCAAGAAAAAGGAACAAAATGACAACAAGTGACACAAAAAAACCCAGCTGGTAAAACAAAAAAAACCCCAAACCAATTAGTGCCTTGGAGTCGTCACCTCCCTCCTCCTGTACAGCTCCCATTTATATTCCTATTTAACTCCCTGCTCTGCCAGAGAACTCAAATCCAAAGCCACAACTGCAGCAATAAAGCCAGGAAAGGGAAGGGAATTGCCTCATTGGTTTTGTCCGCAGTGCAGTCTTCAAACTTTCGATTGTTTTATTTCTCTCCTCCTCATCTTCTTTTTCCAAGGCGATCAGTGATTTTCTCTGTGAAAGGAGGAAGGCAGAAATCAGAAGGGGAATCTCCCTGTGTGCCCGAGGAGGGGCAGTGCCCACCACCCACTGTGCCAAGACATGGGGATCCCAAACCCTCCTGGAAGTCTGGAATCCTTGTGGCAACCACAGAACTTGGGAAAAGGAGCAGTGAGGAAAACCACTCCATGGTCTGCAAGGAGACAGCCTGGGATGGGGACAGAGGGATGAAGGCATTGTCTCCAAGCCCCCACAAAACTCCTGCTCTGCTCTGCTCTGCAGTGGTGCAGCCTCACCTTGAGTCCTGGGGGCAGTTTCAGGTACAATATAAAAAAAGACACCAAAAAAAAAGACATTAGGCTCTTGGAGATCATCCAGAGCAGACCATGGGGATGGTGAACAGCCAGCCCTGTCATTCCCAAGTCTCCCAGTGCAACCCAGCAGTGTGCATCTCAGCTGGGGACAGTGGCTGTGTGCACAGGATGCATCTCCCACACTGGATTTGGCTCTCCAGCTGGGGCTGGTGCTGGGATTTGACTCCTTCACCAGGGCTGCCTGGTCCCTGGGCATGGATGAGGCACAGCTACAGCTAAAGCAGCTCCCAGAGTGGTTCCTGCACCACCCAACAGCGCTGGGCCCCAGAGGTGTCAGGGTGAGCCCTGCCAGCCCCGGCTGAGGCTAATCCAAAGCAGAGAGAAAGGGTCCCAGCAGATACAAGGAGCTGTGCTGACCCCTCCATTTAACCCAGCTCCTCTTCAGCAGCACGTCAGGGAGATCAAAGCCACCCTCCAGGCATCTGGCAGGCTTTGATCACAAGCTCTGCTCAGGCTCAGGGCTCTGCCTGGCTGGCAGCCCATGGCCAGCACTGGGTGTTCCTGCCTTCCCAGAGGGAAGCAGCAGACTCCCTCCTGGCTCACAGCCCCTGCACATCCCTCTGCCCCATCCCTGGAAGTGTTCAAGGCCAGGCTGGATGGGGCTTGGAGCAGCCTGGGGTAGTGGAAGGGGGTTGTAATTGGATGTTCTTTAAGGTCCCTTCCCACCCAAACCCCATCCATGGCTCTGTGACTGCACGGAACATCCCAGGTGCCGTAGGAGCAGCTCCATTTTGCAGCTGTACCTGTTGGTCTAACAGATGTCACTGCCTCTGTTAACAGCTGCCACAATGCTGACAGCCTGTCCCCACTGTGCTGCTGCCCCACACGGGGCTCAGAGGCACCAGAGCTCTGGGGGAATACTCACAGCAGCCATTGAATTCAGCTGATCGATGTAGAACTCTGGCCAGCTGGTGGCTCCTTTATTTTCTTCCTGGTCCTGGTAGGGGATAAAAAAAGTGAAACAAAGCCAGATTAGTAGAAATAGTATTGACATTTCCTGCCCTTCATGACCAACCCTTCTGAAGCACCCCTGAGCTCTTGCATTACTTTAATTAATATGTGTGACTTTCTATATTCTGAGCTTACCCTTGACTCCAGCTATGGGAACATTACCTGGTTATTGAACTGCCATACTTTAAAAACAATTACACCACCTGCCTATGACCAAACACTGTCCCACTGATACTGCATCAGCCTTGTGATTATCAGCTTCAGGGAAACCACACTGGAATTTTACATCCAAATCTCTCTTGTTTCAACTCTACAGTGCCCTTGAAGCTTTGGCTGCACAGCCTTGAATATGCTCAGGGGGGAAAATGTTTACAAGCAATGAAGAGTGTTTAAATGTGACATGATCTAGGCTGCACTCCTGGAGCAGAACCACGACTTACCAACATATCAACATCCTGATAGAGACTCCAGGCACAACAGTTCCTCTGGGGACTTTGTAAGTCACTGGGAGGGAACATGCATCTGGCAATGTCATCTCTTAAAAGATGTCACCCCTGAGTCCATGATCTATGACACTGAATGATGCAGAGCCTCATTTGGCCATCCTGGTCCATGATGCCCTGCATCTGTCAGGGTTTGTGAGGGGTTTTCAGATTCTACCTTGTTCTTGCAGGACGTGACTGAAGGACCTCTAAGCCCAGCTCAGATAACTCATACTGCACACTCCCAGGGGCTGCATGGAGTAAGTAGGCAGAATTTGAGGGAATACTTGACAATTAACCTTTTCCCCCACTTTGTTTTCCAAAAGACATACACATCAGAAAAAACAGGATTTCACAGCAGAAATGCCACACAGGCCTAAGCTGGAGTCAACAAATTCTACACAAATCCTAAACATTCTCCACTGGTAACCATCTTGTGATCACAGCCTGACTTGCTGCATGGCTCTGCCCCTTCCCTAACTTTAAGAGATGTTTGTAAACCTCATCCTACACCACAAACACCTACGAGGGTGGGAGCTGCACAATCTCCTCTGCCCCCACCTCTGTGCATGCAGACAACCGCGGCTGCTTTCAGCAAGCCCGAGGAGCAGAGTCCCAAATATTTACTGTGCCTCGAGAGGGGTATGTGGAAAACATTTGTGCATCCAAACCTCCCAAGCTGCAGCGTGCCAAGAAGAGGACACGCAGAGTCAAGGACAGGTAATTTGGAGGAGACTCAGTTTGCCCCAGGGCAGAACAGCCTGTGCCTCCAGACCTGACCCTTCCTTTCCCCGTGCCTGGCTCCAAGGGAGGGACAAAACAAGTTTGAAAGTGCCAAGAGGCCTGGAAACCTCTGCCCTTTGTTTTAACACTTTTCCTGACCCCCACAGTCCTTCAGAGGTGCCAAGCAGCTGGGCTGAGGCTCAGGCCACCTGTCTGCTTGGTGTCAACTCTGTCTGACACGGCTTTCAGCTCCTCAGCACTCGTGCCAACCCCCTGCTCCGAGCTGCCTGTGCCCTGCCAAGGAAAGGCTCTGCACAAAGCTTGTGGCCATTCTGATTTTCCCAGCTTTCCTGCCCCACTTTAGAGTCCAGCATGCAAATGTACTCCAGGGGACAGCAGAGCTGGGACACTCACGGATGCCTGGAACATGGTCCTGTCACCTCCTGGAGGTGCCAGAGAAGGTCTTTCCCATTGCCCTTCTTATAAGGAGCATCTCTTTCCCACCACAGACATCAGCTGTGAAGGGTGGCAGGGTCCCCACGATGGCACAGCAGCAAGAGGTGTCCAGATGTGCCCAGCCAGGAGACCTGGGCAGGGAGTGAGAGCCATGCTGAGGAATGGGGAGGGAAAGCAGCAGGGCTGGGTCGTCCCACATCCCAGGACCTCCCCACGTGCTGTGAACACCTGTGAGGCAGGCAGGGATGTGGACCTGCTGCTCATTTAGGGTTGAAAAGAAGCGGTGGAGCAAATAAAGGTCTCCAGGGGGTGGAGGGGAGGTTGAACAACAAAATTGGCTAAACTGCTCATTTATAATTAACGTGCTGCATTATAAATATTTCCCTTTGCTTGGCTCCCTCGGGCTCTTGCATTTCCTCCCTGAAACCCCCAATTTAGAGAGAGCACTCTCAATTAAGTGCAGCAGAACCTCATTAATTCCGATGAGCAGCTGGGCAGGCTCGTCAGAAAGCAGCTTCCCAGGCAAAGGGGACTGCACAATAGGGCAGGCAAAGATCAGGGCACGGGCCTCCCTCCCCTCAGCTCTGCAGNAGAGAGAGCACTCTCAATTAAGTGCAGCAGAACCTCATTAATTCCGATGAGCAGCTGGGCAGGCTCGTCAGAAAGCAGCTTCCCAGGCAAAGGGGACTGCACAATAGGGCAGGCAAAGATCAGGGCACGGGCCTCCCTCCCCTCAGCTCTGCAGGACATTGCTCAGTGGTAATTACTGGGACTAATGGTCTACAGCACACGATAAGTGTCCTTTGGTGCATTCCTGGTGGCAGAGAAATCTGACAAAGCGACAGCCCGGAGGGAAGTGAGTCACAAGGCTCTACTCAGCGCCAGGAGGAGGGAAGAACCTCTCCAGTGTCAGGGTTTGAAAGGATGAGTGGGTAAAATGGTTTCCAGCACACAGGGTGGGTTTTGGGGATGTAGGCTTTGCAGCCTGCCTTCTGGGAGAGATGCCCAGACACAGAGCTGAGCATCTCTGGGATATTCCACTGCATCACTGAACATCTCCCACTTTCTTATTCTCTGGGCTGAGTCTTTGCTGTGTGTGCTCTCAAGCAGTCAAAGAAGTGAAGGCTGATCTGAACCCTGCTGGAACCCAGACTGAGCTGCTCTGTTGGAGACACAGTGATGGCTTTAATTGCACATCAGCATCCCTCACTGTCCTCCAGGCCCCAATGTGCCACCACGCGTGTGCTCAGCTGCAAAATTAAGACGTGCCAAAGTTGCACAGACAAGGGCAGACCTTGCTCCATCCCCTGCTTTGTTCCACCTGCTCCCCTCACCTACTTCTTTCCAGAGACCTGGCAGAAACACAAATCCCATCAGCTGTGGCCCTGGTGTCACTGTGTCACCCTCTCATGTCACAGCCTCTGCTGTCCCTTAGCCCTGAGTTGTGTGCACGGGGCTGATGGATGCTGCCACTCGACTGCTTTGTTCCATGCTGGCAGGGGCAGGGGGTGTTGTGATGTGAACCCATAAATGAGCTCCACCCCCTCAGCACCGCAGGGAGAGCAGTGCCCAGTCAGTCAAGATGCCTCATTAGCAGGAGCTTTCTCAGGTGAAGGTCACCAATCTGCCAGCACCAGCTACCCCTTTGCTCTTCCCAGGGAGATTTCACACTCCCCAGTCCTGTCAGGCCTTGGTTATGAGCCTGACACTTACACAGCCTCTGTGCCTCCCCCTCAGAGGGTCAGCAGCTCCCACAGCCAGACTTCCTTCTCTTCCCAATGACCACTGGACAGAGGGGATGGGGGCTCAGCCAGTGTTGGCTCAAAGCAATTTCAAGGATGGCCTCAACCTATCTGCACCTGGAAGGTGCATCCCCACAAGCTCCTGCTGCTCTGACCTGCAGGAATGCAGCTGCTGGGAGCAGTGCAACCTCCCAGGTGTCCCCATGGTGGTGGGGAGAAAGAGACCTGTGATGCTCCTCAGTGCTTTGTCAAACCCACTTTGCCTCCTTAAAAAGTTTCTGGCAAAATCTTTCAGCTCCTCAGTCTGCAGTGATGCCACACCTGATCCAGCAGCCTGCTTCCCTACACTCCCAGCCCATGGTGGTGCTTTGGGATAACTGGGTCTGGAGCTGCTTTGGGACAACTGAGGGTGGCTGGCTGAGTTCCCCACCCACATGACATCCAACACATCAAGCTACATCCTGCAAGGTTGGAAGGAAAGGGCTGGCTCACAGCAGCCAGCTCCGTGCAAGCCCCAGAGAGCCCTTCAGTGACAACATCTGTGGCCTTTCTCCAAGGCAGCAAGTGATAGGACAAAAGGAAATGGCCTCAGGTTGTGCCAGGGGAGGCCTGGATTGGATGTCTGGAATAATCTCTTCACTGAAAATGTGGTCAGGCACTGGAACAGGCTGCCCAGGGAGTGATGCAATCACCATCCCTGAAGTGTTCAAAAAAGTGGGATGTGGCACTTGGGACCATGGCAGCACTGGGTTACTGGTTGGATTCAATGATCTCAGAGGTCTTTCCAACCTTAACAATTCTATGATTTTGGTGGTTCACCTCCTTCTTGGCCCCTCCTGCAAGGCTGGTCTGCCCCAGGAGAACTCCCCAGGAAAGTCACAGGAAGGGATTAAAAAAACCCTCCTCAACTGGCACCAGCTGCAAAAACAGAAACACCTCCTTCATTTCTACACACTGTCCTGACGTAACTTTTATTTTGCACAGTGTTCCCCACTCCTCCTTGCTGCTCCAGAACAAGGGAAAGCTGGCAGCAGCTGGCAGCTCACTGCATTCTGGCAACCCCTCCCTCCCTGACTGCTCTGGATGATCCACCTGGATGCTGACTGCAAGGTCAGAGAGGAAGCAGGCTGTGGCATGGACTGGTTTTAAAGCCAAGGGGTCTGCAGCCTGTATGAGATGTTTAAATGTAGCCCAGCTCCACCAGCATGGCCCAGCCTTTGCCAGGCGTGTGCTGGTGGAGGTTTGGGGCCACCACAGCCCCTCAGGGCTCCCTCATCCCTCCAGGTACCCCTGGAACAGCATCTAAATGATCCAATAAATCTGCTTCCCCGTGGAGCCATGCTGCAAAGGGCTGGAATTTCATCAGACTCTCCCCAAGCTGAGATCTCAGGGTCTGAACCAGCCCAGCCCAGCCTGCTCTGGTTTTCCATATGCTAACACTTCCTATACCCTCTCCTCCACAAATACACATGTGCCCTCATACACTTTTCCCAGGGTTTAGAAATTATGCTCCCCATAAGCAAATATAGCATGACCAGATGCCTTTCGTAGTCAGCTGGTTCATTGTTTGAAAAGCTTTGCTTTAAAATCCAAAAAGATTGCTAACAGATGCATTTTTTGGCCGCAGAGAGAGAAAAACCTTGCTTAAACAAAAGTGTGTTGTGATTGGAACTAAAAGGGGAATTACCTTGAAAGATAAAAACTATAAACATTTCCCAGTGAAAAACACCCCCAGCCATGCAAACAGCCGGCTTCTCTCGGTCAGCCTGAGCAAATGACACCTGAGACAGTATTTCAACCTGCTGCTGCAGTAACAGCAGGTATATCTGGGTGCTCAGAGGCCATGAAATCCTTCTCATCCATCCCAGGTGACCCTGGAGCATGGCAAAATGCCGAGCTATTTTATCCTCCCCTCCCCTGCATGCCATCTTTGTCAGCTTTTGCTCTTGGTTCTGCTACTGCAGCAAAAATATGGGGAATTGATGTTTTTTAAATGAAGGAAATGGAACACAAGCCCCACGAAGGAGCTGCAGGACTGAGCAGGACAAGTGGAAGAACGAGCTGGAAAGCAAAGCTCTCTGGAGGGAGTGGGTGGAAGGCACAGTTGGAGGGGAAAGAGGCTGTCTGTCTGGGAAATAGAGGATTATTGGAGAGACATCATTCATTTCCCTATTTATCACATACTTCCCCTGAAAAATCACCACTTCTGCCTCTTCCTAATGTGAAAAGATCCTGGTTTTTATCTGACTCCTGAGGAAATTTTAGATGCAATCTTTGCTTTGCACCGCCCAGAGTGATGCTCCCGGGGTTAGTGATGCCACCAGGTTTTCAACACAGAGCTCAGCATCACTTGGCATCCCTGCAGGTCATTTTCCTCTACTCCAGCTTTAGAAATGCTCAGCTGGACCCAAAGGGAGAGGGGCAGAGCCAGACCCTGCATTCACATGAGCTGTTTTTCACTACCCAACCCTCCCACCTGGTTATTTATTCTGAGATCCTGCCCCAACACCCTGTACCCACCCATATTTGGAGGCTCCTAAAAGCCACCCTTTGAGCTTCTCTAACAGCTTGACAGGACATACATGGGCTGTCAGGAGCCAAATCCCCTGCAGTTAAACGGGTCCTGCAGACTAAGCACGAAGGGTTAATCATTAACTCCCTCTGGAGCATGGCCTCTGGAAAAAGGCCATCCTGAGTCACCCTCTTCCACTGAGGCAAACCCACAGCCAAAGAAACAGCAAATCTGGAAACCCTCCTGCTTCCTCCCTGCACTTCCGAGCAATATCCTCTCCTGGAGAGCGGGGCCAGCAGGGAGCGGAATATTTTGGGATGAGGTATGAAACGAGTCATCGTCCAGAAATACCACTTCTAAAAGCAGATTTCATCCTGCTGTGGATGCATCTCTGCCTTTGCATTTCCCTGCTTCATCCCAGCCCTGGAGGAGATGAGGGCTTCAAAGAAGGTCTCCCCAATAATCTTTAAATCTCTCTCCTGACCCCAGCACTGCACGGCTGCTGGATTTAGTGCAGATTTCAGTTCCTCCTCGGGTTGCTGCTGATAGAACTCGCCAGCCCCATCATTTTTTTGTCTCTCTGTCCCCCTGAGCAACAGAGGGTGATGCAGGAGGGATGGGACCATGGGGAGTTCATGCAGCACAATCCCCAAGGACGGGATCAAGCCCGCTGTCTCCATGGATGGAGAATCAGGGAGGACAAAGCCCCCACCCTGCCAAGGCAGTCCTGTGGGCTGGGATGAAACCAGCTGCTAGCAGGGCAGAGAAACCAGGATACAGGGCTGCAGGCCAGGGGAAAATATTCCAGGGAAAGAAACATGCCTGGGGAATAGCTGGATTTCCCCTATTTCCTCTCAACAGGCACTGCCAAGGCCAGGTGCTGTCAGGTCTCTTTCCAGGACAACATTTTTGGCTCCCTTTTGCAAAATCTTGCCCATCACGGGAATACATAAAATAGCAACATCTGGGACGTGCTCTGCAGAGCTGAGTGTGGGGGATGACACCAACAGCAAAGCAGAAGTGCCAGCCAAAACTGGCAGCAGAGTAAAGAGTGAACTGCTCAGGGGACAATTTTGGATTGTTGGTAAGTCAGGCAGCTGCCTGAGACTGATGTCAATCTTTGCCAGCCCCCTGGGACCCACCAGGTGAAACTGGGTGTTACAAGCATCTCAAGAAACAACTTGCTGTTAAACACAAGCTTTGGGCACATCCTGCACTTCCCAAATCGCTGACACTCAGTGCAGCCAAGCCAGGGAGGCAGGACCACTGTCCTACCCCCAGCTCAGCTGCCCTGCCCAAAAAGCAGACACTGCTCTCAGCTGGAGAAGTCCAGCCCCTCTCCCAGATGCCTGGCCACCATGTAGGTGATCTGGCCTCATAAATACACAGGAGCACAAGTAAGATTTACCACGAGCTGCCAGGATATCCAGCAGTGCTTCTGCTGCTTACCAGACATCATCACACAGGGCAGGACAGCCTAGAGCCTGCTGTGCACAGACATGTTCTCCAGCCCATGTAATTCCTGATTTCCTCCATGGCTGGAGCCTTCACTGATATGGCCTCACTCATTTTTGATTAAAAAGCAGGAGAAAAGCATTTCTCTCCACCAGCACATCTCCATCAGAACTAGCAGTGGTGCATATGCTCTGCAGCTCACTGTGATGGCATCACAAGCAGGGAAGGAGTGGCTGGAAACAGCCAGAGGAATGAGGACCAGAGGAGAGCAGCAGCCAGGATCCAGCCTCAGATGGGTGCCTGCTCCCAGAACCTCAGAGGATGCCACAGGCACTTCTGTGGCTCCTTCCCCCGATGAGCAAGGAGTTTCACAGCAAAGCCTTTAAAAAAATCCATGAGAGCAAGGAGGGTCTGGAAAGGGAAAGAGCCACCATCAGCTCCATCTAAACCCTTCCTCAGGAGATTAGATAGCACGTAATCTCCACTCACAATAATAATTACATGGCTTTGCTTGATTTAACTCTCCCATTATCCAGACACACCAGGGCAAGGCTCTGCTTATCCACCAGGGAGTGACGAGCAAGCATCCCCTGCCCATTCTCTTGTTGATCCAGACCAGTGCCTGTAATTTGTTAACATCCCTTCTCCCCTCCCATTTAAATCTCGGGCATGGCAGGCCTCTGTCTAACAATAATACAGGGATTTCAGGGGTATTTATGAGAGGCTTAAAACTTAATCCTACATGAGCAAGGTAAGCCTGCTCTTGGCCTAAAATGCGGATGGAAAATCTGGTGCCATTGCTACAGCAGGAGAAAAGAGGCATTTACAGCAGTGAGCACCCTTTGAGTGGGGCCAGTGACTGCCAGCATTGCCCAGCCAGCCCCTGCAGCCAGGTGAGGGGCACAGTGGCAAATTAGGGAATGGAATCACAGCATGGTTTGCATTGGCAGGAACCTTAAAGGTCAGCTGGTTCCAATGCCCCTGCTGCCAGCAGGGAACCTGCCACCACACCAGGTTGCTCCAAACCCCATCCAGCCTGGCCTGGAACACTTTCAGGGATGGGGCATCCACAGCTACTCTGGGCAACCTGTGCCAGTGTTTCAACACCCTCACTGTAAAAACCTTTTATCTAACCTAAATAAACTTCCCATTTAAAATCACTAACCCTGTCCTACTGCAACAGCCCCTATTATAAAGTCTGTCCTCAACTGTTGTATAAGCCCCCTTTACGTACTGGAAGGGGCTCTAAGGAGATGGTGAGCAGCCCCTCACCCCTGCAAGGCCAACCTCAGTGCCCACAGAGTTCCACGTGGCCCTGATGTGCTGGCAGGGATGAGCATGGGGCTGGGGACACCCATGAGGGTTGTGGTGACACCCCCTCCAGCCTGAATGAGCTGGGGACCAAAGACCTTGTTTTCCCAGGGTCCCTCCAGGACAGGTACATTTCTGTGACACCCAAAATACCAGCTGGCATCCCAAGAGAGCTGTGTCCTTCCCCCCAGCTCCTCCCCATCCTGCAGGAGAGGGAAGAGGCTCAGCACCCAACAAGTCTCCTACTTTTTTCTTGCTGCAGTAGATCTGCCACTTCTTCTCCGCCGGCAGCGCAAACATGGCCTCTCTGTGCTTGTCTGTGAGGTCAAGTTCGTCCTGCAAAGGGCAAAAGAAACACAAAACATGCAACATGAGCACACAAACAGGTGATGGCACAGACACAACCCCCCAGACAAGCAGTGTAAATCAATGTGGAGCCACACCACAGCACAATGGTGACCCCACAGCATCACCCCGTGACTCTCGATTTGTCAGGGCTATGATGCCAATTCTCATCCTGCTCTTGCTGACCTCTCCTGACTCTGGGCTGCAAACTTCCCTGCCTTGTCCCTCCCAGACATCTCCTTCATTGCTTTTAAAAGCTCTAAGTGCTTTGGAAAGGACACCCATGAAGCCATCACGGCTGCCCACAAGACTCACACTGACAGCTTCAGGTGAGCAATCTCATCTAAGACACACACAGCAAAGAAAAATTCAAATGGGACCTTTCTTTTTTATCATCATTGCTTCACTGGAGCACCTCACCCTGAGTGATCCAGCCCATTTCCACCGCTGACACCCTCATATCATCAAAAACCGCAGGTGTTTTGGCTTTTGCTTTGTTTTCCTACAGCTAAAAATAGAAAGCTCTTTTCCTAATACCTACAGTTCATAAAGAGGTACATCCTCTCCATCAAAACTGGATCACGTACTGCCTGGCAGAGATAAAGCTGTTTACTGACTGAAGCCTTTATTGGTTTATCTGATGTTTTAAAGTACACATCCATTTTCGACTTGGAAGCTCGGTTAGCAGCGTGCCCTCCGCCGGGATGCCCGAGGATTATCAAAGCCTCATCGCTTGCTGGTGCTAGATGTAGGTCAAAGCTTTTACGAGGGAACTAAATAAAACATTCAGGCAGGGCTGGGAGGCTCATTGCTAAAGCCAACATCGATCTTGGAACCGTGGGTGTCTCAAAATCACCACCACTGATGACAATCCTCGTGCTGGAGGAGTTTGGGGGCAGCAGTGAGATCCTGGAGGCTGCAGGAGGTCACAGGAAAGCCCTGTCATGGCCTCAAGCCAACTCATCCCACCCAGACAGTGGATTTAAGTAAGAGGATCCCCATTAAAAATTACACATTTAATTCCAGTAACCAAAAAAATCCCATATGGAGAACAGTTAAAGCTTCCCTGCCTGAAACAATAACACTTCTCAACTAAAACTGGCAGCTTCTGTACCCTAATCAAAGCCCCATCTGGGGAAGGCTGAGCAAGATGCTTCTGGCAAAAGATGGGTCCCTGCATGAGCAAGTCCACAGGCCACCAAGAAAGTCAGCTGATCTAATTCAAGCTCATATTGCACCCAGCAACCAAGGAAGGGAACTTTCAGCTATCTTGTAACCCAAACCTAGGGGCCCTCCAGCACAACAACCAATGACAGAGGGCTGCTGGCAGTCCCAAACATCTCAGAAAGGCTTCTCTATCCACTGCAGGTATTGATTTCTCTTCTTGATGAAATTACTCCTCAAAAGGAAAGGTGTTGTGGTGCTTTTTCTATTACATATTCATGGAGGAGGCTGTGCCTCTTCCCTGACCTTTTTACCCCAAATCTTCAAACCATCATGCTGCACAGAGCTGATGGTGGTGGAGCTCTGGAAGCAGACTTGGACAGCTTTACAACAGAATAAACCATGCTGCTACAACAGGGACTGGGGAAAAGAGAGGACTGAGAAAACCTGAGCCCAGTGCAAGACACATCTCATCCTCCTGCACCCAGGGAGGAGAACCTGGGCTAGGGACTACTCCAAGTGCCATTCCCAAACATTCCCATGTCCTTCCAGCTTGAGAGGTCAAAGATTTGTATCAAGCAACCAACCTCCACCCCAGCCTTGGGCAAGTCTTGTCACTCTTCCATGCCTCAAAATCCAAATTGCACTTCCCCGTTGTCTCCTCAGGCTATGAGCAAGTCAAACATCCAAGCTCTGCTTCAACCTCAGTTCATAGAAATCACAGAATGGTTTGGGTTGGGAGAGACCTTAAATATCACCTCGTTCCAACATTCTCCACCCTCTAAACTGGGTTGCTCAGGGTCCCAAACAACCTGGCCTTGAACACTTTTTTAAAGTCTAAAGGTGACCAACAGGATGATGCCTACACGGGGACCCGGCTGAAATTCAGCTCATTGAAAAAGTAAATCTGGGAGTGTGGTGGAGGACAAAGGTCTCTTGATGAATATTTACATCTTTGGTGAGGGTTTGAGAGAGCACAGCAAACTGCTTCCACTGTGACCCTGCTTTCTGGCCATGTGAATCTGATAATCAGGCATGAAAGCACCAGCCACGCACATCTGCACTTAGGTCCTTAGAAAAATATTTACTGAAACTTTCAAAATGCCCATACCCTAAAAAGACAACTTGTGCAAATGTGAAGATTTATTAACCAAGAAAAAAAAAAAATCTAACCCAAGCTGAAGCCTAAGTGGGAGCAAGAAGGGACAAAAGAGAAGAACATATTAGGTAGGTGCTGGCACATGACAATGTGCAAACACATCCAAAAAAGGTGCAGAAATGCTTCTAAGCCTCACACAGCACATTTCATCGTGCCCCAGCTCCAACACGTTCAGTCATCACAGCCCTGCATCACTCAACAACACCTACCTAATGATATCTTGCACGATGCTTGGGAGAGGTGTTTAAATAAATATTCTGTGGCACCCAGTGAATATGAAAATCCTCACAATCAAAGAGTGACTAACGACTGTTATTCGGAGCCGTAACACTGACTCAGCTGTGAAGAGTCAGGTCTTTGCTGGTTTTTACGTGTATGGGGATTCCTGCAGCCACCTCCAGCCCTTTGCTTAGGCTCTCTGAGGTGCATCTCAGTGCAGACTGCTCAGAAACCGCCCTTTCCAATTCCAAAAGAACAAGGGAGGACAGGAGCAGCTCCTGTTTTCTGGGGGCTCATAGCCCACTGTAGAAATGCAGCTCCCACCAAGTCTTTAACAATCGACCGCAGTCGCAGCGTGGCACAGAAGCCGCGCAGAAACTCACACCCATATGGGCCTTCAATTAATAATCACGAGCTTGATAATTAGGTGACTCTAACTGGCAATTCATTTTATGGGCCATTTGCAATCCACACACTCCCACTACAGCCTGCGATGCTGGCAGCTGTTGAAGAGTGAGAAGACAACCAGTGGGTCGGTGTCCATCACCCTCACAGCCCTCACCCCTCGCTTTAGCCTCAGCTTTCACAGCTCTGCCCCTTCCACCTGGCTGCCTCCTGTGTCAGGATCTGCCAGCTTCACTGTTTTTAATGCC
This sequence comes from Polioptila caerulea, assembly GCA_013397295.1. Lineage (NCBI taxonomy): Eukaryota > Metazoa > Chordata > Aves > Passeriformes > Certhiidae > Polioptila > Polioptila caerulea. The sequence continues at coordinate 464,097 of VYXF01005075.1, forward strand.
TTTTTGGAATCAGGTCAGTGGCACACAAAGTAACAGCCTCGTTTTACTACCAAAAGGAAGTCTCTGTCCAGAGTGTTTTTACTGGAAAGAGATACGCTACTCTTAAATATTCATCCCATGCAGCTAAACTATTCACCTTTACATCAGGAAACAGGTTTCCACATTAAATCTTCATTTGAATATGGTTTAAAAAAACCTCATAGGGAAGCTTTGATTCTCAGTGTGTATTTTGCTGTTTCCAGGAGGTACAACAATTCCATGCTGTGTGCTCTGCTGACGGCTCTCCATTCCAGCCCGGCAAACCTCACCCCCTCTCTCTGAGCAGGGCACGAGCCCCACTGAAGGTCAGATCTCACACCATTCTCCTAAAGCTGCTTAAGAAACACGTGGCTCAGCTCAGCACACGGTGAGCACAATCCTGTGGGCCAAACAAGTGGTCCATGGCATTTCCTTGGAGGACACACAGCAGCACTCAGGGACAGATGTTCCTCTGGCCAGCACCTCCCTGAGCTGGCAATCCGATGGTAGGAGGAGCCCTCTGGCCAATCAACCTGGTCAAGCCTGGCCATTGCAATGTACAGATGGCTTTTTGAGTGCCTCCAGGGAGGGAGATGCCACCACCTGTCTGGTTGGTGGCCACCGCCACCTCCTACCACCTCCTGAAGGCAAAGCTGGATCGGGCCAAAAAGCCACTGGAAGGAATGTTCGTCCCTTCCAGCATCAAGTGCAGCCTCAGACACACAGCACAGTCCTTTGAGACAAACTCCTGTCCCTGCCACTTCACTCATGCCATGTTTTAATGAGCATTTTCCACAGACTGACAGCCACGGGCTTTAATGGGGCCAACAGGAGGGGGACAGCAGGATGCTGCAAATCTCCTGGCTTCAGGAATGACCTCCAGGATGGGTTCCTGGAGCTGGGTGAGCCCAAGTGCTGCTCACCCACACCCACAAGACCACAGTGTGACCAGCAGGGCTTTTTCCCCTACATTCCACAGGTCCTTCACGCCATCAAACATTCTGCATGAAGCATCTGAGGAGTAGAGATTAAATAAGGAACAAGCCCCTACAGAGGGGTCTGCAATTCCAAAATATCCTCACAGGTTGTAAGAAAAGAAGATGAAAAACCTTCAAATCCAATGTACCTTTCTGGTTGATAAATTGTTTAAATGTAGTACATGGAGGAGATTATGAGTCATCCACTGGCATAACTGAAAAAATTATTATTTAAAATTTGCTGGTTTGTGCTGGGTGTGTATATACATACATATACATGTTTATAGAATGACAGAAAAGCTTGTTTGGGGCAGGACCATAAAGATCAGCTGGTTTCAACCCATTCACTGTGAGCAGGGATGCCACCCACTAAACCAAGCTGCTCCAAGTGCCATCCAACCTGGCTTTAAAAATTCCAGGGGTGAGGCATCCCCAACGTCTCTTTCTCTGGATTTACTTATACAGATTTACTTATACATATATGTGTGCATAAATATATATACACACACATACAGAAAGATGTCACTGGATCAATAAATGACCAACATAACAAACAGTAAGTGAATTTACTCCTGGTGGAGTTTAGGTCTGTAAGTAAGGCTATAGCACGTAGAGATGAGATCTCTTGCATCATCAAATGAAGCACGAGACAGATCCGCCCAAGGCTGTTCAAAATATTTGGAAAAATAAATAGAAGGAAAAAACAAAGTGTGAATTTTTTGGCAACGTTTGGCATTAAGGGGTCCAGCACGGGAATTATAAAGTCAATAAATAACGGCCTGTTGAAGCCTGCACTGCCTTCCTTTCTCAGGGGTCACACTGCTTTTTCACTCTCTTCCAGGCATTCTTCTCCAAGTTCATCAATTTGATTTATCCCAGAAGGCTGTGGTGTCAGGGGAAATGGCAATCAGCATTTTCCCCCCCGTTCCTCATCTCATGTTTTTCCACTGCCCGTGCAGCCGGAGCAGCAGCTGCTGCTTCCATGGCTGGCCCTGCTGCCTTCAGCAAACCCCTGCCTCAGAACATGCCCTACCCAGCTCCTTACTTTCTTTTTAAGCTGTTTTCTTGGACAAAAAACCAAAAAACATATTAATCCTTATTAATCAGTGGCTGTTACAAACAACCCCCCACCTCCACACCCACCCTGTGCCACAGGAGGAGTTCCTCCAGCTGCAGCTTTATTTAGGCAACCACAATTCTCAGTGTATGCAGATTTATCTCAGGAGTTTTTTTAAAAGTCTTTTGGTTTTATTATCACTAATAAAAATGCCTCCTCCTCAGCACACTTCTTTTCAGCTACAGTACCCTCAGAGCTTAAAAACAACTCCTCAGACAAGCCAACCCCTGCTAATATTATCACTGTGTATTTTTAATTTCTCCATGACAACTCGCAGCTGCAATTACAGAACACGAACGAAAATCAACTATTCATGTTTCTTAATGAATAAGCATAACAGATAAAAGATTATTATTCATTTTGTCTTTATGAATATCCTGAATAAAGGAAATTGCTCACAGCCAAGAGAATGAGTAGCAGCAACAAGGAGTAACACAAGCACTTCAGAGTACTCATGCCTAGTTAACCTCCTCACACAATGAATTTTTCAGAAAGACCCCAAACCACCCTGCTCAGTTATTGACCTGAACACATTGAACAGACATAAATAAAATATACATTCCTTCCTTCTTCTGCAGGAAAGATTATGGCCATCAATAGCTGATTTAGCCCTCCAATAAACTCCAGCTGCAGTTGATTCATGTTCCCATCAGTTCAAACACCTAACTGAGGCAGACAGCATGTAATGCTTTAATATTTTAATTCAATTAATTAATAGGCTAAAGATTTCAAAGCTACTCATATTTCAATATTAGTGTATTTTAAGAGAGGTAGCCACTTTGTTTCTCCTTCTTTTTTTATCATGTGTGTATATATATATAAATATATATCTATGACCTCATATACACTTTTTTTAAAATGTTATTTATTGAGCTTGGCCTCCTGTGACCTTTTCACCGACCTCATCTGGAAAAGCTGTCTCCCATTTTAATTAACCCAGGGTACTTTTCCAGCCTGAGTTATTGATCTACACAGTTTCACCCTGCAGAGCACTCTCAGATCCAGAAGCCCTGCAGGTGCATCACCAGCGCACTTTTTCCACACAATTGAACATACACCCTGAAAAAACAACAAAAATATGTCTCAGCCTATTATCTACTACTGTGACAGCTCAAATGGATTCAATCCAATCAACCAGAGCTGGGGATGGCTCTCCTTTGGTGGGTGCACCTCCTGTAATAAAGTATTGAGCTGGAAAATCAGTAAGGTTTGAGATGTGGACCTCTCACCTCTTTACAGAACCAAAGCCTTTTCAGTCAGATTTTACACTGCCTCCACTGCTGGCACCCCAGGGAGCTGCTCAAGCTGGAAATCAAGCCAACAGCTCAAGAGTGGCTCCAGATATCCCCTGCCTGACAGAGATGCCCAGGCAGGAACACTGCGAATGGTTGGTCTGGGGCTAAACCGTGCCAAGTTTCCCCTGATAATGCTTTGGGAAGGGTTTCAGAAAGGGGCTGGATGGAATTAGAGGCTACAAAGCCCCACACCAACTTGATCCTGAGAGTTTCCCAAGAGGTGCCACTCTGGATGTGGGACCTAAAGAACGCAGCCACAGGAAGCAGAAGCCAGCTACAGCCTGATGCTGACGGAGCAACAGAGGATGGAAATGGATGCCAGGATGGGACAAGTCCTCATCCCCCACAGGCCTGGCTTTAGTCACACCTGGCATCCTAACAGCATTTTTAAAAACTGAGGTGCAAAGCAGAGACATTCTGAGAGAAGGATACTTTTGACCAAGGCTGGATGAGACTTGGAGCAACCTGGTCTGGTGGAAAGTGTCCCTGCCCATGGCCGGGGGGCTGGAATGAGGTGATCATTAAGGACCCTTCCAACCCAAACCATTCTGTGATTTCTCTGATGTCAGGGTCTGACACCCAGCAAGACATCACGTGCAAGCAGGCAGAGACTGGATTATAGATGTTGGGTGTGGTTGGGGGAGGGAAGCTGATCCCTGTAAATAATGGGATCGATTGGAACACTGGAGTTCATGGGAATGAGGATCACTGGGCACTCAGGCAGGATCCTCCCTGCAGGGCTGCAAAAGCCTGAGCTGCCAAAAGCTGACCTTGGTGATGTTCCCACGCTGAGGACAGCCAGGCTCTGCCAACAACAGACACTACAGCAGCACAGACAGCTTCCACTTGTATCTGCAAATGGATACAAGGCAGGCACAGGCTATTCCCGGCAGGAATGCGTCCAGCTGAGGATGGTGACAGAGCACAACTCATCTGCTGTCCAATCCTGCCCCTAACCCCAGCAACACCACCCAACCACTGAGCAGTCAGGAAGAAGACTGCTGCTGGAGCAGATTCCCTGGGCAAAGAGGCTGGTGCCCTCCACGGTGACCTGTGCCAGAAATACCTGGAGCAAGTGCAAGCCAAAAATCCAAATGCCTCAATTAAGGTCACTGATACATTACCAAATGAGCTGCCCAGGCATCTCCCAGGGATGTGGCCTCCTCTTTTACGAAGTGCAAAGTGGAAAGCATTTAGCAGGTAGACTATATTATTTTTCCACTTCACTTGTACCTCTCCTGGAAACAAAGGGGTTCCTTATGTGCTCTCTGCCTTCAGCTGAGATTCACATTGTGCTGTAACATGGCTCCTTTGTAAAATCAGGGGTTGGGAACAGCATGTTTTTTGGGCAAGCCCCCACGCTGGCTCACAGCAGTAACAGATACTGCAATTACAGGGCTGTTTCTGCTGAAATACAGTGTTCCTCGGTGGATTGGTTCATTCAGGTCCAGGGAACACACGTAGGCAGAAACCCCTTATTTTCTGACTGAGTAGGTGTATGACTTCTCTATCAGATGCTTGCCTATCAAAAGGTACATTAAGAGATTATCTGGGAGGGTGTTAACAACACGAGGTGATGAAAACAAGCGCCGTGAGCGCTGGGCTGGGATGGGAGCCTGGCAGGTCCCGACTGTTCACACCTGAAAAACAGAAACTGGGCAGCCTGGTAACAGTGTCCCTATGGCACACGGATCCCTGCAGAGTGAATTTAAGAGCAGATATTGCCAATCATTTGGTTTGCCTTCTTAAAAGTGATTCATAAGCCAAGGGAGCTTGGTTTTGGGAGACAGCTGTGGGATGGGGTCAGGAGCTCGGTGCTCAGCATCTGGATCTGGACTGACTCTACAGAAAGGGGTGGCTTGCCCAAGACACAAGGGCTACTGCAATTGTAATTTTTTCCAGACACCAACCACATGCTTTTCTTTGCAGATATAGGGGAAATGGCTTTGGTCACCATTCAGTGGTTCTCAAAATCCTAAAGTCCTTAATGCTGGAAGGACCAGGCTGCAAAACATGACAGCTGACCTGCAAGCATGAAACACGAAGCTTGGCTTTGCAGCTGATCCCTCAGCTGCTACTTAAAAGCCATGTTGTTTTGCAAAGCCCAAAACCTCATACTTTCTCCTTATTGGATTAGAAACCGGGGGGGAAAAGCACATTACTGAAGTTCCTAAGTACAGCTGGATACCCGGAGCTGTTATTGACACACAGCAGTGCTCCCACTGACCATACCATCGTTTCTCCTCATGTTTATATGCTCCCTGTTCAAGCAGCATATAAAACAGCCATCATCACAGCATGCCATGAGGAAGAGAAGGCACAGCTCCAAGGGACAGTTATGCATGGAGAATCCTGCCCCAGCACTGCACATCATGAGCCACAGACCCATCGACCACCACGAAGCATTGCAAAGGCAAACAGATTTAATATCTGTGACAGGGGATACTATCTCCTATCTCCTGATAGTATCCAGAGAGCAGCTCGGATGAAATGCATTAGTTGCCCCAAGTACAGCAAAAATAAATGCTGTGATAAATCTCATAAGCTGCCAGAGACCTTTTTATTGTTCCTCAGGCTCACAAGTTTCCACTACTTCATAAAGCAGCAGGGAGGGGATACAGCCACCTCCCATGCAAGGGGAAGGCATAAAGCCTAGGCAGCATCAGTGGGTAAAGGCCTGCACCCACCTCAGTCTGGGGGACTGGGGACACTGCACACCCACTCACCTCCCCAAATCCCAAAAAAACTTGTTAGCTGCTGGAGTCTGGGCAGAGGGACCCAGGGAAGGTTACCTGCTCTGGTTTCACAGGCTATAAACAGGCTGCTGCACGTCACAGGCAGGATGCAGGGCTGGATGGAGGTTGCCCTAATTTCTTCTGCATCACTAACTCAGAAGTGAAAAGGCTGAGAAGCCCCATAGGGAGCAGTAAATGGAATTTCTTCAAAGCCTGGGGAAGCACTAAGGAATGTCTGGGGCAGCATCTCCTCTGAACCCATCCCTCCACCAGCGGGATGCAGGCTGGGAGTAGGGTGTGTGATCAGGGAGAGGCAGCATCTTGTGCTTCAGGGGCAAGCAAAGCCACAGTAGACTCAGCAGCTCCTCTGAGCATCTCAGCTATCTGAGGAGTCACAGGGAGTCACTCTCATTCCGCAGGGATGGAGATACCACTGTGACCCACCCCACTGTGAAGAGAGCCAGCGAGGGGTCCTGGGTCATGCTGGGGCTCCTCCTAACCTCTCCAAACCACACCATCCCAGCCCCCTGCACACCACCACACACAGAGTGTTTCATTGCAAGCCTCAGAGTGACAAGGAGTGTTAAGCAGATATAAAGGACATCAGTCATTCACCCATCTGGTGGAAAGTCTAGTTGCTGGCGGAAAATAGAGAGGATTGTTATGGCAAGATCTACCATATGGCACCATTATGTGGAGCTTTGCAAGTGCTTTCTCTGAGCGTGCAAGCAAGATTTCAGCCTTTAAAGAAATGCTGTATTGTTAGCCTGGATATGCAGGAGCCTCTTGAAAGAAGCTGTGGCAGATGGCACAGCTTTGTTCTCTTGGTTCGCAGGCAGTCCGTGCAACCCCAGATTTCCTCCTCTCTGGGGCACAGTGATCAGTGATCCTCCTGATGTGTCCTGTGGGAGGACTGATGGCTCCTGAAACTCCTTAAATCCAGTGGATGCTGCCTGGCAGATACCACACCTCTGCACGAGCCTCAGGAAGCAAACACTGCCCACCCAAGCCAGCAGGACACGGTGGCGTTGATGCACGGAAAGCTGCACAGAATCAGAAAGCATTGTCCCAGCCAAAGGAGCTGCAAATCAGTAAATTGTGCTGAAATACTCTGCTTTTGTTTGTGCCTCTCTGCCAGCACCTGCTCCTCCCTGGGTGGCTGAGCCTGGCCGGAGCCCCGGCAGGACAGGGGACAAAGAAAAGCCTTTCAGACAGGGCCGGTGCCTGCTTGAGCGACATCCCAACAATGCTCCCACAAAACCCATTCAGACCAGGCTGCGGGAGAGGCAGAGAAAGGGAAAAGGTTCCTCTGGGAGGAAGTGGTGATCAGTCATTGACCACAACAACAACATCTGCATCTGCCCTGAGCCAGCGAAAAGCCCCTGCCTGCTGCATATGGCTGGCTGGGACAGGGAGCATCGTCCCTTCAGTCTGGGATGAAGATCAGGCATTTCTTATTGCTGAAATGTGTGCCCAGGTGAAAAAAAAAAAAAAAAATCCCATTTCCCTGTTGTTTTAATGCAACTAAGTGAAAAACACTTGCACAGACACAGAAGAAACCCCTAACTATTATTCTATTCTATTTAATGATCCTAGTTAAAATCCAAAGTGTCCATCTAACACAAAACAGGCCAAAAAACAGACACTGGGAGAGCAGTCCAAGCCTTTAGCTGACCTTGGAGTCACAGCTGCTCCACGTCCCTCTGCAGCTCAGCCCCTCATCCTCTGCTGCTGGCACGGGACAATCACCAATTTCTCACACTATGGATGTTTCCTGCCTCAGATCAACATGGCACACTTAAAATCACACAAAGCTCGGGGTATGTTTTGCAGGATGGCTCCAAAAAGAAAGGGATGTAAGCAGCAGGTTGGGATCTGTGGAGCAGGGATCCCTCTCTGTTGTTTGTGTCTATGGGAGGACTGTCTGTGCCAAAGGACCAAACCTACTGCTGCAATGTCCCCAAAGACATCCCCATCCCAGGCTTGAAATCCTCCATCCCTTCCACTCTGATCCCCGATGCAAACAAGCGGGGCAGAAAAGTCACGATTAAGCTGCAAGAGAAGAGTTGGCAAAGGACCAACTCCAGCTGGCAAAGATCCCCTCCAACCCCTTTAACTTCCCTCAACCCAATGGGCTGAGACAGCCAAGGACTTTGGAGGGAGCCTCAGTCCCACAGAGCAGGCACAAGCCATCCCACCCTGGATGGCTCCTGCAGGCGTAAAGACCAGCACCTCTGAGTGCTTTCTCTGTCTCTCTTCCAAGTGTTACACAGTGGGTCTGTACAGGAACAGTGGGATACTTTCCAAACCATTTAACTAATGCTGAAATTTAATACCCGGCACCAACAGGTTACAGGGAGCAAGAAGGAGCCGTTGTAAGGACGGAGGGGGGATTTGCAACTGCACTCTCCCTGAATGGGAATCTGCCTCTTTATGCCCAGAGGGCAGAGCCTGGCTCCCCCATCCCTCCCACCCAGTGCAGGCTCGGGTTGAGATCTGCCTGATGGGTTTTTTGGGGAGCCAGGGGGTTGCAGCTGCCTGCACAGGAGCACAGTGGGCACCACTGTCCCCCTCCCTGCGTGACCTCAGTCCCCAGGGAGCAGCATGGCTCCTGCTGCCAGCATGCCCTGGAGCAGCAGGTGCCTCCAGGCCTTCTTCTCACCCTTGGCTGGGGAAAAATAACAAAAAATCTCAGTGCAGCATGGAGAAGGGCTGGGGAGCAGAAGGGCCACAGCAGGGTGTGCTCCAGGCTGGGCTGGCTCCTGCCTTGCTGCACACACAGAGGTTCCCCGTGGCACTGCCACTGCATGAAACATCTGGGTGAGTTTGGAAGAGATGTTTTGAAAATCCTGGGCTGAGATGACGTGCACAGGCTACAATAAATGGAACTCCAGTAAAGAAGAAGAAGAGAATCCCCCTTCAGCCCAAGGCTTTGGCTGGGGAATGGGAAAAGTGTTTCATGGGAAACACTTCCCCAGGAAAACCTGATTGGGCCAAGTCATCAGCAGAGAATAAACTGGGACAGAGACAGCCACTTCTCCTGAACAAACCCAACCTGACCAGTGGAGTTTTGCAGGACTGCTGCAAGTAGAGTCCTGCTGCAGGGACACTTCATCCCCACTGTGCTGTGGTAGTGTCCTGGTCTGCCACATCCTGTCCTTGGAGCAGGATGTCTTGGCAAAACCAGTATATAGCACAACACGGAGCTTTACCAAGAGGCCTGGCTCAACAGGTCCATGCTGCCTGGCATCTAATGGCATGTGCTATACCTTGAGGTGTGACTGACAAGTGACATAATTGCCAGCTCCCTCTATGCATCCAAGCACTGTAGGAAAACCACATTTCACTGCTGAATGAACTCAAAGTAGAACACCATCCAAAATACCACACCAAATGTTTTTGCTTAGAGGAAATTTAAGCTTTTTTTGGCTGTCAATTTTTTTCTTAATCCACGTTTTGCCAAGTTTTGGAACCAAGGGATAAAGAAACAATATCCTGACTTTCCAAATCTCAGCGTAGCCCACACCTGACAACTTCTGTGAAGCTGAGAGCCCAGCAAGTAAAGTCATTTTGCACCTATGGGGAACATCCTGCTTTACCAGCTTGGACCCAAGATGCTGCTGTAAGAAATTAAGAGTTTCTAATGAGAGAGACCACCCCAAAGTGGCAGGACTTCAGGGAGGAGCAGAGCTCAGGGTTCAGCAACAGCAGCCTCCCTTCACACCAAAGTTCGCCTGAAAACTCAAAACCAAGGCTGAGGCGACTGCAAAGAGGAGGTTGAGGGGAAAAGAGGGAGAGACCCCAAAACTAAAACTGAAATTAAGGAGTATCCTACTTACCACCAGCTCGGTGAACATGGCATCCAGCTCCTCCACCGGCGGCATGGGCAGCGAGGGCTCCATGGTCTGCAGGGCGAAGCTGCTGTCATTGCGCAGCCGGTACGTGATCTCGGGGTGGTCGCTGCTGCGGAAGCAGCAGAAGATGAAGGAGATCCCCCGGCCGCTCCTCTTCCTCGGGGCCATGGCCACAATCCTCTGCGTTCCCCCCCTCCTGGGCACTAGATCCTGCAGGGAAGAGAAGAGTTGGAGGCTTGAGCAGCCGCCCCGCAGCGCTGCGCTCCCGTCCCGCGGTGGGAGGAGGGATCGAGCCACCCACGCGCTCGGCGCGGAGGGGAAGAGCAGAGACGGTTTTCATGCCAAATATTTCTGCTCAGATTTGACGTTTACAGTCCTGGCAACCTTGACGACCACGCAAATTAAAAAGATGCATTTGCTTTGCCTCGTGCCAGAGCTGGCAGCAGCAGGGGTCACGCCACTGTCCCCGTGGGATGAGGAGTCCTGGGCCCCACCGCTGTTGCCAACCCCAGCAAATCTGCACCAACCTCCCCATGCCATGGCAGCCAGGCCAGCCCCCCTCATAGCCACACCTCATATCCCCTCATGCCAGGGGTATGGAAAATTCAGGAAACTGCTGTCAGAACAGCTGGATGTGCTTGGGGCCACCAGGTCCCCACCATGGGTGATTCAATCCTTGAAGACCTCATGCGGCTCAGCATGCCCTGAGCTACAGACAGCAGCAGAGCTGAAAAAATATCCTGCACGCTTCCCCTGGCTCTTAAAAGTGTCCCTAAACATCCACCAGTAACCCCCGGTACGGCGGCTCTTTTTCATGGAAAGTTTTGCTTGGCTTTAATTAGATAAACCTTACTTGCAGCTCCAGTAAATATTTACAAGACGCGATTTCAGCTGATAAAAATCACACGGTGCCGGTAGCTCAGATTTTCCTAAGCAGTGCTGACGTCGGGCATCGCCTGCCCCAGCAGCTGCTTGGGTTTTGCTGATTTCTGAAACTCTGGTTGGGAGCAAAGCTCAGGGCAGGGACCATGTGCCCTTCCTAATCACAGCAAGGACCGGGTAAAAGCTGCCCCAAAACTGGGACCCTTAAGTCAGCAACACAAGTGGAGGATCACCTATGAGGAATGAGGAGAAACACTCTAATGAGAAAAATCAACCAGCAGGGAATTTTTGAAAGCCTAAACATTTGTCTTACCAAGTTACACACCCACATATTTTATCTCTGCAAAACAAGACACTGAGATGTTAAGAGACTGGACAAACAGCCAAGTTTGAAATATGGATGACTCAGATTTATTAACAAAGTTATGAAGAGACTCAGGGAAAAAAAGGTCAACATTTGGAAAGGAGTGTCTGATCTCCCTGGAGCCTGCCATTCCCTCCAACCATGGATTTATACAGCAGAATAAACAGCTGCTGTGCCCTGTGGAGAGCCAGGACTGGGGTCAGACCTGAGGTCAGACCCTGCACCATCACAGCATGGCAAACACTGCCCTCTGAAAGCAGAGACCTTGCAGAAAATTCAGGCTCTACCCACAGTTCTATAACAGAGGATTTGACCCTTGAAATGATCTGATGGCACGTTTTTAGCACATGGTGTAATCATCTGCTGAATCACGAACGATGGGAAACAGCCATTGGATCTTCACGCAGGATAATCCCAGGCTGTGCAATCACTCTGTGCCCAGCCTGCAGAGTCCCCCTCTTCCTGAAGGGCCCCAAATCTCATTTCACATTTTTACATCTTGGATGTAGAAATATGCAGCCGCTGGAGGAATTTCAGCTGCTGAAACGCTCTCTCATCACGGCTCCCCAGCAGCCAGCACCGCAGCAAATCCATTAGCCGCCCGCTGGCATCCCCTCGGTGTCAGCAGGGTTTGGGGACCTGCTGCGGAGTTCCCCTCCGAAAGAAGGGAGGGAAACAAAAAGCCAAAGGTACACGGATTTCTATCCACTCCAACACGGGAGAAAATGCTGCAGGTTTGGGTTTTAAAGAGCCACAAGGAGCAGTGTGCAAAGGGAGATGCTGGCAGCTGCCCAGCGCTTTGTGCCCAGCACAGGAGCTCTGTCCCAATCCGCACTGGGTCCTCAGATGTGCAAGGTGTGGTCATTTGGTCATTCCAAGTCCATGGGTACAGCCACACCACTCCCAAAGCAGCGTCTGATCCTGACCCTGGTCCAGGAGCCGGTCAGGAGCAGACAGACCCAACTCTTCCACAGGGCATTTTCCATCCCCTTTTCAACACCATGTCAACCTCGTCCTTGAAACCTGCTGCTACATACAAGCTCTGACCTGGGCTTACAAAAACGTGTGGAAAGCTTTTATCAGAACAACACCTGCTCTTCAGAGATACGCACCCCTGACAATGTTTTATGAGGAGTCTGAATGACAGACTAAAAAGCAAGGTTATATTTTAGGGTTTAAAGCAGACAGCAATGTAGCAAGACAAGGTACTTTTGTGCTGCTTCTAGCTCTGGAGCTATTGAGGTTCCTCATTTTCATCTATAAACAATTTAAAAAACCAAACCACCCTATAATGTAGACTGAGTGGGCTGGAGGTTATTAGCAACCAAGGCTAAAAAAAGGTTAGGGAGAGAATATGTTAGCTACCAGGCAAATAGCATTAAACCTTCAGAAGGCTGATGAATATTCATTGACATGATGGATCAAAATCAAAACACAGCTCCCTGGCAGGTCCTTGGGAGCCACAGACAGCGCAGCTTGCATCGTCAGAACAAAGTCCAGCTACACAGCCTCCTCCTCCCCTGCAAATCCTGCAGAAATTGGTTATTCAAGAAGAAAAAGCAGCAGCCCCTGGCAATCTGGAGGCTTGTGTTAAGAAGAACAGAAGGGACAAGTTCTATGCCACATCATATGTTAAGTGTCCTGCTCCCACCTCCTGCTTGTACCTTTGACCGCTAATTAGATCAATAAATTTAAGTCAGATTGTGATCTGAGGGTGCCTTCTGGCCTCCACTATTGAGCGGGCCAGAATAAATTAAGCTTAATTGCTCCTGTATGAACAGAGCCAGGGAAGATAGGTTGGGAAGGGTCACTGAGGGAACTTGTAGCCAAGCCCAAGTCTCGAGGCAGGACTGATGGGGCTGAATTATTCCCAAACAACTCCATTTTCACAGAAACAAGGGTAAAAATGTGTGTGTGATGGGCTCAAACTGGAAACCCAGACTGAAGAGAAGGAGCTTAGCTCACGTGTTTGACCAGGACTGACAATGGAGGCCACCCAGCTCAGTGATACGTAGGGACAGATAGGAGTTCAGTTCTCCCCAGCCCTAAAAAGAAAAGCATCAAGCCTACATCGCCCTGAGCAGTGCTTAAATGAAATCAGTCATTAGGAGAAAATTGGACCCTGGTGTCGCTTCCGCCTTTGCTTTAAGGAAAGGAGAGCAGCAATTACCACTTGCATATTCAACAGCCTCCTCAGCAAGCTAAATTAAACTGCGTGGAGCACGGAGCTGCCAAAGCCTGTCTGTGACCGATGCCCCAACCGGCTGGTTGGGAGCCAGCACCGGTATTGCAGCATTGCGGTCTGCAGCCTAAAAATACCCAACAAGGGCACAAACACACGCAAAGGAGCGCGCACGCTCCCCTTCACACCCGCCTCCTCCAAACCCACCCAGGAGCCAGCAGCTAAATCCTCAAACATGAATATTAGCTTGCTGTTTTCCTGGCTCCCCTCCCGAAATGAGGAGGCAAGCTCCTGAGCGAGCTCTTTGAACGTGGAGCTTTATTCCAGCGCGTTGCGCAAGGAGGGAGTGGCTCTGGGGTAACAGCGCTCACTGACCCTCTCTGCCGTGTCCTCACCAATTTCAGCATGTTGGGCTACGTCAAGCTTTGCCTGCCTTTACTCTGCAAGAGCTTCAGCACAGCCTGGGATGCTCCCAAACAAAGGAAATATTCCAACTCTCATCCGTCACTGCCAAGTGACTTCTTTGGCTGGTGGTGGTTGCGAGGCACTTGGCCTCAGCAAGGACTTTAGGAAGACACCATCACTGTCACCAAGTGCTAGAGCCAGGTGTCCTAGACACCTTTTCTCAGCACTTAGAAAGCAGGAATTTGCCATTCCACACGGAACACCGAGAGTTGTCCCACCCCACCCCAGCAATGCTCATCCATCCTCCCTTGGGGCTTCTCCCCATGAATTCACCACCCAGAACAGGGCACAGCACAAGATAACTTCTGTCATTTTTTTAAAATAAACAATTCTAGATGATTTCTCCTCCCCTGTAAGTCACATCCAGACCTCCACAGCAATAAAAACTGGATGCTCCCACAGCATTTTTCAGATCAGCTGTATATTTGCAGCATTCCCTGAGAAGCACCAAAGCCCTTCCCAGGCAGGTTTTAGTTTTTCACCTTACAGACCCAAGATAGTCAGCACCTTCCTTGGCTCCACTCAGTAATCCAAGCTCTTCTTGGGTTTGGTTATGACTGTGAGCCCTTCAAAGTGTGTTCATGGTGCTCTGCCCATTCCAGAGGCAGCAGCACATCCCTCTCAAAAGAGAGAAGTGCTCCTCCATTTCACATTTGCACCAAAGCTGGTGCATGGAAACACTTTTTACTGAGGGGAGGGTCTAAGCATTATTCAGTTTTAAAAGTAAAAGGTTTGACATTGAGCTCATCATTGCATGGATGAAATGCTCAGAAATAGGACTGCCTTCCCCTGAGCAGGAACCACCTTCTCTCCAACACAGAAGCTTAAAGGATCTGAGCCCATCACCAGCACCTCCATCATGCTGAGCATGGTGCTAATATCCCCAGCACAGCTGCTCCTGTTTAAAGCAACCAGAATGATTTTTTGGCCACAAACTCCCATGCTGATTTCCAAAACCCCCTTTTCTCCACTGCAAAGCTGTTTTCAGGCATAGGCTGTACAGGGGAGCAATGTTTGTGTTTGGTGGAAATCAGTGTATATCAGGAGGGGGCAAAAAACCCCAAAACATTCAGCTAAAAGGCTTTAAACTATTGACTGCCTTTTCTCCACTCATCTACTCTCAAAACAGCAGCCTAAGAGGGATGGGAACATGACCCTTTCCATGATACAGCTGCCAGGAGGAGCCTGACTCATCACTAGTGCATCACAAGAGCCGTAATTCTCAGCACAAGCAAATCTCAAAGACTTGGGATTCATGGATCTATAAATACACTTACCAAATCCTGAATTACCCCCAATTCTCCTTCCTTGTCCCAGAAATCCTATTGTACTCTATGAACTCAACAAAAAGAATGTTTTGTGTCTCCATACTTTGCCTGGGCTACCTGGTACCTGAATGCCACCAGCACACTGTCCCTGGTGCCATGAGGAGATGGCTGCAGCCCCAGGCTCTCTGCTCACTCCAGCAAAGCCCCATCTGCCAGCATCATCAAAAACCCAGTGCTTGCCTAAAATGTGTCACCTCCTCTTTCTGTTCTTTCCTTTTATTGTGGCATTTGTCACATCCTGAAGCATACATCTGGGCCTGCTGTCTCGCAAGAAAACATTTTGCTCAGCTCAAGGGCAGAGGAGCTTCAGGGACTTGATGGCCACAGCCAGGGTGCAGCAAGAAAAATCAGACCAATTTTATTACAGAGCCAGTGAGGGAAAGACACAGTTTCACGAATTTGTAACACGTCAGAAAAGCCCTCCTTTTTCCACTTTAAACTTTCACCTATCAAAAGTGCCGGGAGAGGCTTTTTTGTAAGTGGCTGCATGGGGCTCCCACCTGTAGGTGTTGATGCAATTCAGGGAAAAGAGCAACAAGCTGCACCTCGCTGTGAGATACCATGGCCTGGCTTGCCTGTCCCCTCTCCAGCACACGAGTGAGGTCCCTGCCAAGGGAAGCACACGCTGCTGACTCTGTAATCCACTTTTCAGGGGGAAGAGCGTGGTGCACAGCAGGGTGAGACGGGATCTGTCTCAACGCTCTCCAGCTGAAATCAATCCTCGGAGCAGCGCTGCTCGCTTTGGCAAGCCAGCAGAAATCTGGAGCAGGGGATGGCTGATGGTGCGCTGCAGGATGCTCATGCCAGGGCATGGAGTCAAGCTTGGATGCAAGGAGAAGGCTGAGGGCTTGCAGCATCTATCAGGAGCTGGCCCAGGGAGCCCTGCACAGCCCTTGATCCCCTGTGGCGCACGGCTCAGTGCGCGTACTAATCCAGCCAGGAAAGACGCTGCTGCAGCAAAACTTTGTTTGGTTTTTGAGGATTAAAAACCAAACCTTGCTGGAAGTTTCCCAGCCATCTAGATGGTGAGCAGCACAGTAATGCTGGAGGTCATGAGTTCTCCACTAAAAGGGTAAATTTCATCAGTGACCAGCTGAGCAAGAGCACCAGATCCTCCAAACCACCACAGACCACTTCTTACAGCAGCTCCAGCAGATCAGCTCAGGCAAATACCATTTATTTCAGGAACAAGGACAACAACATGGAGCCACAGATGAGACCCAGTTTGCAAACCTATAAAAATATATATATATATATTTCTTGATATTCACTAGGGTGCTGAATGACCCAATTTTACAGACACGCATATCCCGTTTTCCCAGAAACCAGGCGGATTCATGGTCCTCTTTTCGCAGAATCAAACCAAGAAAGTGGGATGGGTTGGCACTGGTGGGAGGAAGAAGCAGTTTTCAAGTTATATACCACTCCCTGACACATACTCCATGATTTGCATCCTGAAACCCAGGCACAACACTTATCCAAGCCCAAGAAACTTTCCAGGAAGGCAGAGGGAGGCAGAGCTGGCGGGGGGGGGCTCTCCAGGAAGGATGCTGGGGCATTCCCCTGACCTCCCTGTGTCCCAGCCCAGTTTTAAAAGGCAACATAGGAAAAAAAACCCAGCAGAAAAGAAAGGCAGCACGAGGGGCCGCAGTCCCGGTGCTCCCCCCACCCTGCTCTTGTTTTGGGGTGGCAGCTGTCAGTGCTGCATTGTGGTGGGGCTCAAAGGGGCAGACACAGTCCTTTCAGAGCCGAGGGTATGTGCATGGAGGGATTAGCACCCACCCGAGGCTCTCCTGAAAGCCTGAAGCCTTGCAGGGAAGAGCCTCCCAGAATTTGTCCCGTGTCACTTGAACCTGGTCTCTTGGCAGCCTTTGGCAGTGTCCGGGCTGGGTGATGCCAAGCCTTGTCCAGGCAGCCCTCAAGGACAAAATCCAGTTAAGAAAGAGGGATGCAAGACCCCCTGGGCAGCTCGGGGGGCTCCTACAGCCTCGCTGAGCATCCCGGAGGGAGCATCATCCTCTTCCACCCTGGCTCCATCCCTATCAGCCAGCACAAGCACCAACCCAGCCCCACTCCCTTTCCACCGCTGGTTTTGGCCCCAGCTGGGAGAAAACTGCTCATTCAAAGCACAACACACCTCCCGAAGGTGCCAATACCAGCTGTAAAGCCCAGCCCAGATATCACAAGTTCTGACTACTCCCTTTGACGATGCAAATGCTGTTAACACAAACTCAGCAGCCTGGCAAGGAGAGAGGAGTTGTATTTCCCACTGGAGGAGGATATTTGTTTGCCAATTAGCCTTTTCCTGGAGAACAACAGTTCCATCAACAACCTTCCTTTATTTTAATTCCTCCCTTTTCTTCATCCCTGCTCCTCCAATGAATATTTGGGCTGTGACTGTGATTTATCGTGGGCAAACCCTCACTGCTGAGCTTTCCATTTCACTGCTCCCCATTTCAGCAGTAATCCCCGGGGTGAGACCGGCTGAAGGCAGGCAGGGTTTTTTTCCTCTTTTAAAGCCTCTTTAATTTGGCTTCACAAAGTGGAGTTTCCAAGTTGCTCAGCAGCAGATGCTTCCAGTCCATCAGCACAGCAACATCTGCCATGGGGCCACCACCACCACAAGGCAACAAGGAGCTGCTGGCTGGGTCCCAGAGGGCTTTTTTTGGGTGGTGTTTGGAGTTTTTTAGCACCATCCGTGCTTAAGGTGAGGCTACTGGAACCACAGGTGTTCAGGCATTTTGTGGTGTGGAGCAAGCTTGTTTCTTCCTCTCTCAAAATGGAAACTGG
The DNA here is from genome assembly GCA_013397295.1 of Polioptila caerulea. Taxonomy (NCBI): domain Eukaryota; kingdom Metazoa; phylum Chordata; class Aves; order Passeriformes; family Certhiidae; genus Polioptila; species Polioptila caerulea. The sequence continues at coordinate 482,104 of VYXF01005075.1, forward strand.
ATGAAGGCTGCTGTAAATAGGAGTCCTTCCCAGCAGGGACCCTGATAGCTAAATATCATTAAACTTCAAGATATCATTAAACTCGTGGCACAGAAGGCGCCCAGAGCAAACAAAACACACTTGTCAGATCTCTCAGCTGGCCTACCCATCTGCAATGCTGATTTCCTTTTAAGGTTTTTTAAATTCTGATGTTAATCCAGAGTGATTTTCCCCCCTAAAGTACAAACCTGGGGTTGAGAATTCCTTGATAAATATGTCTAATGGCAGAAAAGGCCTGCTGGCCACTTTTCCTTCCAGTATGACACTAATACCTCCCTGTGCTCCAGCAGATGAACACCAAAAAAACAATGCATGTGAGCTCACATCAGGCACAACGTGATCCCAACAGCTCCCACCCAGCCTGGGAAAAAAACGCAACTTTTATCACATTTCACTGAAATACTGTTTGCATTCAAACAAAAGGGAAAAAAAAAAAAATCAGGCGAACGCAGCAAGTGAGATTAATTGGAGGCTTGGTCATACTCATTTTATGTGGCTGCAACACAATGTAGCTTTTGGCAAAAGTGCTGCTTTGACTGGGATGGGTCTGCACCATCCCGAGCCACAGGGCAGCAGGACTCGATTTTCCAGGACAGCTGCTCAAACCCAGCACCTGCAATTCAGAGGACCTGTCTTAATGGGGGCACGTGGTTTTAATTGCCTAATTATCCGGCCTCTGACCGAGGGGATGAGTCAAAAGAAGGCTCCTCTTCCCCTCCTGGAGCATCCAGAGGGGAATGGCAGCCCAGTGGAGGTCCCAAGGGGATGCATTTAAAAATCAATAGAGGCTATTTTAATGCTTAGTCTGGGAAAGTATCAGCATCAGCAGCATCAATACAAACCGAATTTAAACACACTGAGTACATGCACAGGATTGTTAGTTTTTCCTGTGTGCATTGATTTAACCAAATCTGGTTTTCCCCAGAGAGTTTGGAGTCCGAACAGGGCATCCACAGCTTCTCCAGTGCTCCAGGCATCCTGCCTGCCTTCATCTCTATATACTGCTCAAAAAATGAGCCTCTCCACCCTACCTGAGCAAACATTTCAGTCGGGAAACCCCCTGGAAGGGGCAATATCACAGCAACAGTGGTCACATCCCTGCCAGGGCTACATATGGCAGTGGATTTGTCTTCTTTGTAGGTGTTCACACTGCACCCAGCACAAATTGCAACACAAGCCTCCCACCCCTGCAGATATTTATACAATCATCTCCCTTTCCATTAAAAAAAGAAGAAAAAAGCCTAGCAATTGCAAATAACTGCTTTGAAAATGTGACCTAAGGGGATCCTGAGAGGCTCAGACACCCTGAGAGAACATAACTACGTTTGATTTTTTAAATTTAATGGCATCTGCAGCTGGAGGGCAGATTGGGTGTTGATATATCTGGGACTCATCACACTCCAGAGGGGCACACGAGCACAGATGCCCCTTCCCTGAGGCCACTGCAGGGCACAGTGTGGGCTCAGAGGGTCACAATGTGGGCTCAGAGGGTCACAATGTGGGCTCAGAGAGCCACCGTGTCACCCACCCCTGCTGGGGTGCAGCACCAAACTCTGACACCCACCTGCACCCCCTGCTCTCTGCAGAGATGCTCCCACACTGCCACTTCACCCCACTCGTGTTCCCCAAACCACTCCTGCCCCTTTCCAAGCTGCTTGTGGCTGGAATGGTTAATTTTCCTTGGGTTTGTGCTGGAAGCAGTGCTCCTAATTCAGAGATGTTAGAGTCACTGATCACAGAGTCAAGGTCCTCTCTGCTGCTCACCCCAGGCCACAAGGAGCTGGCAGGGGACACAGCCAGGACAGCTGACCCCAACTGACCAAAGGGAACAGAGCAGGTGGAGTCATGCCCAGCATGTAAAGCTGGGGGACACCTTTGGCGTGGTGGCATTTTTACTCCTCCACCTCAACACCAGCCTGGTTTACCCAAAATCCAAACCAACAGAGAACTCCACGCTTAGAGGGGAGCCCTGGGGGTGGAGGGGTCTTGCAGAGCTGTCACACCTGGGAAAGGCTTCAGGTGCTCTGGTGATCAGTGACTTGTGGCACTCCTAAACACCCCCCTCCTTTCATGGCTTCATGAAAGGAAGCTAATGTCACTACCAGTTTCTGAAGACCAGTTTCTGTTACGCTACCAAAACTACATTTGGTGGGGTGAGCAGCACCAGGAATACCCATACAAATGGGAAGATTTCCTTCTGTGAATCTCAGCAATGCCTTCGACTAACACCAGGTCTGCCCGGCTCTGCAGTGAGAAAATATATCCTCAACACCTGGGAACACTCTCCCAGTTCCTTCAGCAGCTTTTGAAACGCCTCCATCAGTAGAAGTGGCTACAGAGTTGGCTGATAGAGGCCACTCAGGGGTGCAGCTGTGCACTGACCAGAAGGCCAGGTCTTCCAACACAGCCCAGACAACACCTTGGATAACGAGGGCCCTGCAAGTCTAACCAAGATTGAAACCCATGACTCCAGCTCAAAGCCTTTCCTAGAACTGCAGCTTCGCTGCCCAAACACTGCCCTAGACCTTGAAAAAATTTTTCCCCTCCTTGTCTGAGCTCTGCATCCCACTGCCCCAAATTAACACTGCAGTCTGGATGTTCTGAACACATGGTAATGACATAATGCAAAGAGAGACTGACCCTCACATCATCCACAATCTTCTGACTTATCCACAGGGGAAGGAAATTAAATGGCTTTTGAAAAACAAATCTTGGCAGCATTTTCCAGCACAAGACCTGTAACATTGAAGCGAAAGCCTGAACAAGCTGCAAATTGGATTTAGGTACCTGAAAATTCCAGATTCACTCCAATACTGCCAAAGTTGTCACAGGAAGAGAAAGCACCCTGAAATAATTGCCTCTCCAGGCAAAAACTTTCAAAATGCCCTTAATGCAGATTTTTAGAGGTGGCAAGAGCTACCCATCCCCATGGACTGCAACATGAGCTGTGAGAGCAGGCAGAGAAGAGAAAAAGCATCTTGCAGGCAATCACAGGCATTTTTTCCCAGCTGAGTGCCTAGTGAGAAGAGCAACCCATGCATCAACAGGAGCACTTGACGCATGCCAGCGCCTTCTAAATTCACTTTCAGCAGATTTACCAACACGTCCTATGGAAAAGGAATTCGTGCTATGCAAATCCAGCCTCAGACTGCTCCCTGCCTAATCTAGCTTTAGATTCAAATGCTTATTACCATGGCATCTAATCAGGTCATGTGTAACAGACAGGTTTAGTTTGGGCTCCCAGGACTTCAGCTGTGGTCTTACTAAGGCACTGAATGGAGAAACAAAAAAGCGAACAAAAAGAGGAAAAAAAAAAAAAACCAGCTCTGGGAAGAATTCAAGTTTTGGTGGAAATCAGGCCTGGAAAGAAGCATTGACACCTACCAGTAAAAGCCAGGCTGAAATGCAAACATTTGGCAGCTCACCAAGAACACACAATGTCAAGTCCTGTTTGCACCCCATCACATCCCTGCAGGGAAGCTGGTGGTGGCTGGTCTTTCAGGGTCTCTCCCCTCCCCCTGAGACAAGGTGGTGAAATGATCTCACACCCACGCAGGACCCATCGAGCAGCAGCACCAAGCCCAGCTGGTCACACCATCACCCCCAGACTGCCTTGCAGACGCTCTGAGCACCCACACCAGCACCTCCAGAGCCTGGGTAACATGTGCCAACCAGGAGCTGTTGGTGGTTTAGGGAGGAAGGGGGTACATCACTGCATTAGGATCTGCAGCAGGACACGGGGAACACGGGAATGTCATTCCCAGAGGCAACCACCTCCCTGTTTGCTGGCACCAGCCACGCAGCTCTGGCCAAGGTAACCTCGGTCCTAATCATCACCAGGCAAAACGCTTCATTAAACTTCTGAGTCTGTGAAATCTGTTCTGCTCAAACCAACCCTGGTACCACAACCTCTTACCACCACCATGCAGCTGCAGCTCAGCCACTGGGCACCAGAAATAACCCAGAGGCAGGGACACAGGATCCCCCACTCAGGCTTCTCCTCTCCACCTGCTGCTCACCTGCCAGACTGTGCCTCCCTGTGATACAACACGGCCAGGTTTCCAACAGCATTGTCCAGCTCCCACCTTCAGGATGCTGAATCCCAGCAGCATGACCTCCCCTGCCTCCACAGTGCCAAAATGCACACGGACTGGCAGCCAGCTCCAGCAAAAAATTAAGACATCCAAATGTTGCTACCAGTTTCTCAAGACCCTACAAGACAGTGGTGACCCTGTTATGCTACCAAAACTACATTTGGTGGGGTGAGCAGCACCAGGAATACCCATAGACAAATGAAAAGATTTCCTTTTGTGAATCTCAGCAACATGAGCCACTTTGAGAGCAAGGCTGCAGGATGAACTTACATTTACAGGCCATCAGAGATTTCACTGAGGTGAACATCCCCCCAGCAACACCTACATGTCTGCACAGAGACCTGCAGCCTGGGCTCTCTGGAGTCTCATAACGTGGCAAATCTGACTAAAGCACTCTTTATGGCTTGGATGTTCATAACATTTATGTGTATTCCCTGGTGTCTAGTACAGGCTGAGGTTCCATTGCATCCCTTAATAAAAAACCTCCGCAACACCCTTCTAACTTGATGGCTGTTTTGACAAAAACTGCAGCAGCTCCACAGATTTGAGATGAAAAACCAATCTGAAAGAAAGGACAAAACCAGGCAATGGACTTAATTGTCAGTGACGGGAGGAGGAGCAGATGGACAGACTGAATTCACAGCCTCCCCTCATTAGGAAATTAAGCTAAAATCATGGGTTAACTTTCAACAATGCCTGTTATTACTGAGGAGAGTGAGGCAGCTGATATTCTGCCACTCAGGCACATGTTTCTCTATGCTTCATCATTTACTGAATTAATAATCAAATGCTTTGAAAGGAGAAAGAAAAAAAATAACCCAGAGAAACCAGAAGCTGCAGCTCTCAATGTTCTCATCAGCCTGTTCAAAGACCAAGCCAGATTTACCAGTGCCTGTATCACTGCCTGGCTGTGCTGGTGTCTGGCCAGGCTCTCCCTCCAGCACCTCCCCAGCTCACAGCTACACCTAGAACTGGTCTGGGGGACTTTTTTTCCTTGCTCCTTTTGCTTATACAACCAGCAGGGATGGTTAAACCAGGTGGAAAGACCCCTGTTTCCATGCAGCCCAGCCTGCAGCATAGAAGGAAGAAACTCCCAAGACTCCTTGCCCGAGGACAAGGATGGAGAAGCTTATGGAGGAGCTTTCCCAGCACCAAAGGAGCCATGCAAATAGTATTTACTAGGTCACAGGTACTAAATATCCCAGCAAAATCATGCTCACCTGTGAACCAAAAAAGAAAAACTCACATTCCTGTTATTTACAGCCACTGCCACTTCTACAGCAGTCTCCAGGACAGGGTCATTCCCAGTGATGACCGTGAGGAAGCCCTAGTGAAGAGATCCATGGCACAGAGACTCAGAGAGAGCTCACTCACAAACAAAAAAATATTTCCAAGCCTCAGGAGCTGCATTGCTGGAGCTGTGGATAACACACAGGCAGAGAGCACGGTTTGCTTATGATGAGCCAGGATGACAACCCAGTGGAAATGTAAAAATAATCTAATGAATAAGTATATTTAGATTTATAATCCCACAGCAGCTTTATTTATAGGGATGCCAATCACTTTTACACAGATATAAAATTGGCTGGCAGAATGCCTTAGACTATATCCAGAAACCCATCTGTAACAAATCTAAGCTGTGATATCCCCACATACGTTTGGCCAAACAATAACGCTGATGCCAGTCATCTTCACTTTCAACGTGCAGATGGGCTGAGGGGGGCTCGCCAAGCCTTCCCCACAGCCAAAAACGGATGAATTCCCCCATCACCTACTGTAAACTGGTTGGGAAAAGGACCAGATGAAGGAAAACCAGTCACCATCTGGGCTGTGTGGATTCCAACACCAACACAGTGCTGGCTGGAGAACAAGCCAGCATCCAGCTGGCTACAGGTGAACCTCTTTTAGAACTTTCCATCACTCAAGTGGGGAGCTGTAAGCAAGGTAAAAAACCCCATGGAGCTCTGCAGCACCTTTAAAAAGTGAGGGCATTAAAGTAGGGCTCTTGGGTATGGTTTTTTTTTGATTCATCGTTCAAGACACAAAGCCGGGACAGAGGAAGATGCAGGAGAAATTAACTCAAAGACATCACTTGGCTCAGTCTCAAAGCAGATGAGGATTTCTAGTGATCCTTGCCCAGGATCTCACAACTTTATCTAAGCCTGCAGATGTCAAGGGGAGAGGCTGCTGTGGATTTCCATAGGGCTGGTGACCACCTGGAAAACTGAAAAGTCATAACTAATTCACAAGAAACAAAAAACCTGCTCTTCACCCCAGTGGGATTTCTGGGGACTTGTTGTCTCAGAAATGGGGCAAAAAAGGGATGGCTCCATGTCAAACACAGACTGTGGGTAACTGCAATTCATCCGTAAAGCTTTCAGTATATTGGCAAATGCCAAGGTGGAAAAGGTTACTCTGGAATATGACTTTGAATAGCTCTGGGAACAAACCCAGCATTAATTTTCAACACTTATTCAGCAAATGATTTGAATAAACTGAGGAAGGCTCGTGCACACATACTGACAGTGTTATTTGGTAGATTTTTGCCTCTGCTCCTGAGAGAATTTCTGACAAAACAACTCCCAGCAAAGACAATCACTTTCCAGACCGATGAGTGTATTCAACTACCCCTGGGGACAAGGTAACCTCTCAAGATCCCTTCCAGCACAATTTTAGCACCATTTTACACCACAAACTATCTTCACACTGGCATTTGCTCTGATTTATCCCTGCAAATAAATTTGTCTAAAAGAATAATTGATGGAAAGAAAAAAACAGAAACCCAAGAGCAGTTTTCTTGCTCAAAGGACAAAGCAAAGTGAAACAACCAAGCTCAGAGCTACAGCATCCTCGATCCAAATGTTTTCCAAAACATTTCCAAATGTTTCTCAAAGCTTCCAGATTGAAGCTTTCATAACTAGGCTGCAACCCCTCCAAAGCCTCGGGCACTGAGGGTGGCATCACTGTGTGCTGCAGCAGAGACACCAGGGAGATGGCTGGTGGTGACTCTGCCAGTGACACACCTGCCAAAACACACCCGAGAGCCCTGCACAGAAAACACAGTGTTTCAAAGAAAAACTGCCTCTGCTTCCTCCACAGGGCATATTCCACTGTGAGAGAGGAGCTTGATTGCTCTGTGAGCTTTCAGGAAGAGTCAGTCCCTCTGTACTGAGCACTGGTCACACCTCAAGTGCTGTGTCCAATTCTGGGCCCCTCAGGACAAGAAGGGCATTAAGGTGTGCAGAGAAGGGAAGGGAGCTGGAGAACAAGTCTGATGAGGAGCAGCTGGGGGGGCTCAGCCTGGAGAAAAGGAGGCTCAGAGGGGATCTTCTCACTCTACAACTCCCTGACAGGAGGGTGCAGCCAGGTGGGGCTCAGGCTCTGCTCCCAGGGAACAAAGGGACTGGACGAAAGGACATGGCCTCAAGCTATGTCAGGAGAGGTTCAGGTTGGACATCAGGAAGAATTTCTTCATTGAAAGGGTTGTTAAGCATTGGGGCAGGGCAATGGTGGAGTCATTATCCCTGGAGGTGTTTGAGAAACAATTGTGTGTGGCACTCAGTGCTGTGGTTTGGTTGACAAGGTGGTGTTTGATCAAAGATTGGACTCCATGATCTTGGAGGACTTTTCCAACTTTAATGATTCTATAAATACATGTGTCCAGATGTCCTCACCTTCTTGGAAGGCTTTTGGGTTTATTCCAAGCAACTTGGGAGGATCCTTCCCTGTCTCTCTTTTGGAATTACAAAAAAAAAAAAAAACAAATTCAGTAAAATAATAAAAAAAATTTAAAACTCATTTATGGAAAGGTAAGGAGAGAAAACATTTTCTACATTCAAGCTAAAAATGCTGAAGTTCTGTCTATACACTATCAAACATGGATGTTTATGATTATTACACAGAGAAAACTGACACAGTTGTGGGAGATTCTGGTCTGACCACAAGCACAGCAGCCAAAGGATGAGCACTGAGGTCTCAGCAGTGCTCAGCTGCAGGAACTGACTGCTCTGGGGAGGGGGCCTGGCACACAGCTGGTCCCCATCCTCATCCTCCTCACCCCACTGCTGACACAGCTTCCATCCATGCCGACGGAAACGGCGGCGCCTGTAGAGCAGGGTCTGAGTCCTTCAGAGTCCAAAGCTCATCTCCACCTCTTTGCTCATGCTCCTGGACACAAAGTCCCTCCTAACAACTGTACATGGGCTTTGGATTAGACCTTCTGCAGAGCAGGAAAAAAAGGAGGGCCTTCCCTGAGGATGATAAAGTCTAGACACTACAATATATTTTCCAGCTGATGCAGCAAACCTAAAAAGCCCTCCCTTGATCTCGGACTGTCACGATCAAAGCCATTATCCCGTTCGGAGCCCTTCTGAAACTTTAGCTTCCAAATGTGCAAGTTATTTTTAAAATCTAAACCAGGCCAAGCCTCTTGTTTTGGAGTTTTATGAGGAAAACGGGGTGTGCTCCTCCAAAACCTTCCCCCACCACGTCTGGAAGTGGCTGGTGGGCACATGGTGGAGGACCAGAGCAGGGAGGGAGCCCCGTGTCTGGGGGCACCTCAGTGGCACCTGGTGGCCATGATCTGTTCATGGGGAGACACAGCTGAACCCCCCAAGGGGGCTGTGGTGTGGGGAGTATTCCCCATCCTTGACTGAGAGTTTTTTGGAGACCAAACATTGTTTGCATCCCCATCCTCAGAATTTGTGTCTGCTTTTGGCACCCTCCGTCACAGAGCACGTTACTCTAGAGACAAAGAAAAGGAAACAGCTTGAGATACTTTCATTTTCTACAGAAATTAAATAAAACTGAGTACTACGAATTTCCTTTACCAGGTTAGCAGGATATCAAGAGCACAAACAACATCCAGCTCTGCACCAAGGGACAGCCAGGGAAATAAGGTACTCAAAATCATTCTCTGGTTTCTTGGAGCAGTTTTTCAGCTGGCAGAAAAGAAAGAAGAAATACACAGCCCTGCAAAAGAACAGGAAAGCCAAAGGGGCACCACTCTCTGCCTGAAGTGGGATGCCTCAAGGAGAGGTGGTGGAAGACCAGCCAGCTCATCCCAGACCAGCTGGTGCTGTGTGATGAACACCAGAGCTCCTGCCTGCCATGGCCTCTGCGGGAGAGGGAACCTGTGGTCAGTCCCAACCACCAAAGCCTGCAGTGTCCAGACTGGAAAAAAAACAAGGGATGGATGGTCTGGAATGATGAGGAGCTTGGAGAGAACTTTGAAGGGCTTTTTGAAAGCAGGTGACCACCAAGCTTCCCCTCCTACATCCTAAGGTAGACTTTTAATCGGGATATTCTTCAAAGAGAGATGGGGACAGGGGGTGGCTCCCATTGCAGAAGGAAGAGAGCAACACAGAGCATTCACATGCTCCAAAGCTATTTAAAGGCCAAATTTGGTTCCCCAGTGAGCACTTAATTTAACTGAGCAACTTCTAAAGCACCAAGCAAGTGAGCCACAGCTCCTTTTCTTCCCAGCATCCATCTCCACCACGCTGTCATCTTGCTTCCCCTCTGCCCTTTCACTCTCCTCCACTCCCAGCAGCTCTGCTCCTCCTCCTCTCCCTCTGCCCAAACCAAGCAGATCTGTGCAAGGCTGAGTGAAGCAGGCAGGCACACACCAGTAGGATGGGGATTAGAGACCTGCCACCCCCTCCAGCATCCCTCACTGTGGCTGGAGGGACCATGCCAGGCAGGAGCAATGGCCATGCTGCACATCAGACATTCCCAGTGCTTCAGGAGGTGTTGTCTGAACTGCCACCAGCTTTCCAGCTGGGCAAACATCAAGGAAAAAATCAGGCTGACAGGCTTTCTTGAGAGTATTCCCATCAAATTGGACTTTTCCTACCTCCACGCACACCAGAGCAGAAAGAGCAAAGGCCACCGGCAACACAGTGCTGGTTGTGACAGCCACCACACTGGTCCCAGGGGACAGAGGATTTGCCAGTGTCTCTCCAAATTGTTCCTCTGAAGCTAGGATAGGATGTGGGCATCATGTCCAGCTTCAGCTCGGCCACAGCAGAGTCCAACACATGTCCCATCACTGTGGCCCGTCTCTACTCTTCCCAACAAACACAGAGAGAAGATAGACTTCAACCTCAACCTTCACACAAACAATTTTCCCTGAAGATACCAAAGCCCTGCAGCTCCCTTTGGTCTCACCTTGTCGCCTCCACACTCCTTCCCTTTCATGAGCTTCTCCCAGGGAAGGAGAACAAAGCCCACCTGCACTTCTGTATCCCCACAAAGAGCTAACACAAAGCTACCAACCTCAAAAATTTATGCTCCCTCTCACACAGGAAAGCAGAGAAACTGATGGCAAAGGCTGCTTATGGATTTAAAAGTATCTAAACCCATCAGGGAAGCAGCAAGCACCCTGAACCCTCACTCCCAGGTTTGCACATTGGACATGATAAATGAGGCAGCAAAGGCAGCTGAAAGCCACACCTCAGAACTCAACACCTGCCACGCCAGCTCAGGAAGAGAGAAACCAAAGGGAAAAAAGCAAATTGTCCAGCCCCACACTGCCATCAGAACAGGGCCACTCATCTGCTCTTGGTGACAAACACTGAAGGCAAAACATCACACAGTTCACTCAGATGCCAGCCACGAACCAGAGCTGGTTCAGCACCTCACTGCTCCCCCTGCAAGGCTTCCCAGCCATCCCACCCTCCTCTGCAGGGACTTCCTGTGTCTTTCTCATCTCCTATGTCTGAGATGAGAAGTGTGTGCATTAACAGTCCCCCTTCCCAAACCAAGCATGCAAATACAGGCTGAGAAACAGCTAATCCCCAATCCTGCCAAACTTACAGTGCTAACTTATTTCCAGACAGAGCTGTGATTTTTATAAGGGATACCACTGGGTTAAGGAGTCAAAGCCGTAACTGTACGAGTGAAAGCAAAAGCCTTTCACTCCTGTAAGGCCTTTTTTTTTTCTCCCTGCTCCTGAAATGACAGGGAGCAACAGAGCTCTGGGGGTGAAGGCTTGGCTGAGAGCAGCCTCATTAAACCGGCTGGGTCGTTCAGCGCCAATCCAAACCCTCAGTCCTCTGATCACCGCATGACGGGCTGGGAACCACAGGCAACTCACAATTAAACCCGTGACAATCAGGAAAAATCCGTACCCCCCCCAAGCTGAATCCACCAACACCATCCCCACCCTCCCTGCTTTCATTTATTTATTTGTTTGTTTACTTACATAAGCCTCATGACAGATAACTTGGAGGAAATCGGATGCTTTAGATTTAAGCGACACTTAGGCAGCCCGCTGGAAGATAAATACACCCTTTGGTAACTCTGCAACAGAAACAGAAGGTACAAACAGACAGTAACTAATTATTCTGATTAAACCTTGGAAGACCTGAAATATCTGCAGCAGAACAAAGCCAGCGCGCGCTCGTAAAAAAAAAAAATGAGTCACACCCTTTTTTTTGAAAGAATTCACCCAAATAAACCTTAAGTGCTTCTGTGTTTTGTTTGTGTGTGTTGTTTCTTGCGGTCTAGGCAGCTGATAGGAAATCTCTGCCATGCCCCGGAGGGATCCCGTCGCCTTCAGCTAAAATTAGACTTCAAGGGAAGCGGGCGAAGTCTCCAACCCGCCACGCACTCGAGGAGGCGTTTGAGGGTTTTCCCTCCCTTCCCATCGAAACCAAACACAGAGGGGCTTTTGGAGTAAAAGAAATCAAGGAGAATAAACAAATAGAGAAAGGCGGGGACAGCAGGTCTACCCCGCAGCCAGGCTGGGAGGGATGGGAGCCAGGGATGAGGGGTGGGCAGGTGGGGAGGCAGCAGAGTCACGGGCGCTGGGCAGGATGCTGCGGGATGCTCAGTGAGCACTGAGAGGGAATTGCAAAGCCCACCAGCAGCCCATCCACTATCATGGATATGGAGTAAGGCACCTGCTTTATTGGTGTCCAAGATACCATTGCCAGGAGCCTGTTACAGCCAATGTTGCAGACCAAGACAAGGGGATGTGCTCAGCAGACGTTCCTGTACTCTTCCCTGCCTTGGAGGAAAACCATAATTCCCCTCCACTCCTTCCCTCTGCCCTCCCCCCACCACACTAAATGCCAGTGGAGCTCAGGGGAATATTTAATCTCAAACCTCAGTAATCAATCAGTTCACCCTCATGCATGAGAAAGAGTCACAGCGGTGAGCACCAAATCCCATTTCCATCCAGCAATACGACGGTTTAATTACGTACATAACATTTCCCTTTTAACATAAATCCTGAAGGGATCCAGGCAGCCCCCAGGTTATGGGTGGGGAAAGACACGATGATGGGGAAGGGGTGGAAGAAAAGGAGGAGAAACCATTATGGCAATTATTTTAAATGACAACTTTCTATGGCTGCTCCACTTTGCCGTGGGCACAGCCATTGTTTGACCTTGGTTTGCTGTCCCAGAGGATGGGCAACAAGCCCAACACCCAGCCCTGCCACCAGAAGCTGCATCTGTTTCATTCCAACACACCAGCAAGCATGTGGGAAAGAGGGCATGGAAAATGCAAGACGGGCACACGTGGAAAGGCCTGCCCAGGCTGTGATAGAAATTACAATGGAGCCTCTCCACTGGTGCTGCCAGACTTATTCCAAAGCCTGCTCACATCAAAGGGGAGCTTTCCTAGCTGGGTCTGAGCAGGTTTGGGATCACTCCCTGGCAACACCTGCTATTTCCAAGTGCAAGAATGGCTGGACCAGCAGGACCATCACACAGCTGCCAGTGCAACAGGTAGGCAGCTGTGAAATACATCCCTCCTTTGTCCAACCAGAACAGTCCCGAGGGGCACGGCTCACAAACGGCCATGTTGAAATATATACATATTGTTTTTAAATATAAACACATGCACAGACTTTTCTAATATATAGGAACAAAAGAGGGGACACCCTGCTGAAGCCCCATGTGCAGCTCCACTGCTCTCACAGCGATGAAGGAAATGAGAAGCAGAGACCAGGCACACACCCGCTTGCCACGGCGTGTTTTGGCTCTGGGAACGTTTCTGGATTCTCCAGCTTGAGCTCTGACCTCCAAGAGATAGAAAATGATTCTGAAGCTGCTCTGCAGGAGAAGTGGAGGGGTCCCTGGGGGCTCAGCCCAGCCGGTGGAACAGGATGGAGAGGTGCTCCTGGGGACAGCTGAACCAGTCTGTGCCCCACCGGTTCAGAGGCCTCCAAAATACCCACTGTGCACAAGATCAAGTGAGGAACAACCCCAAACCCCCAGTGCAGAGCAGAAAGAAAGGTCCCTTCATCCATCCATGACCACAGTTCCAGCCTCACCAGACCACAGTCACAGACAAAGTAAGGGAAACAAGCTCAGGACAGGGGGGAGTTGGGGTTACCTTTGACTTCTCTATCTGTAGCAGAGCTGTGTTTCTGAACCCTCTTTTTCCAGGAAGATCCAGTGGCAGGCTTTGTAAACACATGTGCAATGCTTCCAAGGGGTTCATAAAAGCAGCTTTTGGAAGGGGAGGTGGCACAGAGCAAGAGGAATTTTTCAGTTCCTCTTGAGAGGAAGCATCACTCAGATGTGGAAGGAAAACCTACCTGTAACCCAGATTTCTGCACTGCAGTCACCTTCAAAGGCCAATGATCCCATTCCTCCCTTTTTTTTTTTTTTTTTTTTTTTTTTTTATCCC
>VYXF01005075.1:495928-511278 GCA_013397295.1 Polioptila caerulea
TTTTTTTTTGTTTCAATTTCCCCAAGATCTGTAACATCAGGAAATTGGCACAATGGACTAAGCCCTCAAATTCCACACACAGGGAAACTATTGCTCTTACACTCTGCCTGAACTCTTTAGCCCACACCAGGAGGTGCACAATTAACAGGGATCAGGCACCATCAGATGCTTGCAGCATGTTCCTAGAGGATCCAGCTGGATCCTCATCCTCTCCCAAAGAGCAGAACTTTGCAGTGCAATTCAGGACAGACATACTCTGTGCAGTATCTAGAGCAAATTAAACCTCCCAGGCACAGCAGCAAGCATGGATTTATTGATTCATGGAAAACGTCCTTATAAATTACTTCATTCAGATCAACGGGACAAGACAAAACGAGGACTCTCTTCATCAGTGAGAGGCTGCACTGAAGTCATTTCAGTCCCACGTTCCAGAAGAAATTGCTTTTTCAGAGCAGGCATTTCTTACAGGGCTTCAGGGTGCTGGCAGAGGGCAACACAGAGGCCAGGGCAGATCTGTGTCACAGCTCACCTGGCCCCCACCTCTCCGCCCCACAGCAGGCAGAGCCAGTGGATGATTTTTGTAAGCAAATAGGAAAAAACACTGCTTGACATCAGCTTCACACCTGCAGAAACTCCATCCACACCTGCTTGCTGGCTTACACAGGGCTGCAGCCACCAGGTGGGATGGGACAGAGGCTGCTGCCCCCAGCAGCTTCCCAAACACTGCCCCAGTCACCCCTCCAGGGTCTCCTCACTGTGGGACAGGGAGGTGGGACTGTCTCCCTGGTGAGACGTGGCACAGATCCATTAGGATCTCTTCTGCATTGTCCTCCTCCAACCCTGTGAAGCTACATTAGAAGTGTTTGTTCCGAAAGTGATTTCTCCTGGAGTACGGGGCTCCCAATCACTGCAGCTTGTTGATCTTATCTGCTTCTCTTGCCACTGATGGCTTAAAGTGCTTCATCAAGCTCCAACTCCCTTCAGGGCTACCTGTGGTCTGCTGAGCCAAGACTAACACCACCTTCTGCAAGTGTTTGTTCCAGTGGCTAAATGCAGCTCAAATATAAATAAATATCCAGATGCTCCCATGCCTTGTTCAGGATTGCACACACCTGGCTTTGGCTTTCAGACACGGGCTGAGGAGCTGCTGGATGCCATTTTACAGCTTCTTCATGAAAAGGGCAAGAGGAGCATTCCCATTCCCCAGCACAAAACATTTCCCCAGCTTTTATGCACGTGCAGCATTTCCCTGCCCACCCATCAGCCAAACCAGGGTTAGGCACTGCCCTTCCACCATGGATTCAGCAGCAGCCCTGCTCCCAAGCTGCCTCTTTTGCTAATCACAGCTCAGAATGCTATTCCACAGCTCCAAATCACTGCGGGTGCTCCCTGTTTCCCTATTACCTCCTGGCTTTGGGAATCAGCACCAGTCCCAGGCCCACTGTAAACCATCCCCAGCCAAGACGCTGAGTCACAGCGCCGGGTGCCTCCAGGATGGCACCCACCGAGGGCTTCGAGGAATGCCTCCTCCTCCCGCCGACTCCCCCGCTGGAAACACTCAAACTACAATTACCCGGGCAGAATAACAACCAGTACAGCATCTCCGGCAGCAGTCGGAGGCAGGGGCTCCCAGCAGCGATGAGTTCAAGTCACCAGGGCACGCAGGCACACACAGCTGTGTTTGTGCTCCCCGCCCTGCCTCGCCCCTTCCCCCAGACACACCCGCTTCCCCCGGCACTGATCAGCATTTGATAAATAAACGTGTCTCGTCACATCTATCCACTTACCCCACCTCTGAGGGGCTGCCATCCCCAGCGCCCTGGCTTGGCAGAGTGAAATGCTAATGGCTGTCCCAGTCTCTGGTGTGATGTGGTCCCCAGCATCCTCCCAGCCCCAGGGCACAGCTCTCGACTCCCCAGCATCCTCCCAGNAGCTCCCAGCTCCCCAGCATCCTCCCAGCTCCCCTGCATCCTCCCAGACCCAGGGCACAGCTCCCAGCTCCCCAGCATCCTCCCAGCTCCCCTGCATCCTCCCGGCTCACAGACCGTGCAAGGGCAGGGGGGTGAGATCTCACCTTGCTGAGCTGAAATCTGGCCCCAGGATGGAGTGCTGCCCTGCTCCAGAGACACTGGAAAGGCAGGACAAACTGCCTTGCCCCTGGAGAGCAATTCTCTGCTTCCCTGAACTAACAAACTCAGGCATTGCCGTGGAAGAGAAGGAGCTGATCTTTCAAGGGTGAAGCTGATTTCCCCTACTTTCACCTAAAGTTTGAGGCAGGCACCAATCTCTTTTCTGTGGTGATAACCTGAGGGAACAGGATGAAGCTGTGTCAGGGGAGGTTTAGGCTGAGTATTAAAAGGTTCTTCCCCCAGAGGGTGGTTGGGCACTGGAACAGGCTCCCCAGGGCAGTGGCCACAGCACCAAACCTGACAGAGCTCAAGGAACATTTGGACAACACTCTCAGGCACATGGTGTGACTCTTGGGATGTCCTGTGCATGGCTGGAGTTGGACTCAGCGATCCTTAAGGGTCCCTTCCAGCTCAGGACATTCTATGCTTCCATGATAATTTACCTCCCCTCTCCATCTGTAAGCCAAATCAGGGATAAAGCAAGTCAGTGGCTCACTATTTTAGGAACCATGATGAGATGTATATATATTTATTTTTTTTAAATTAAAGGGAAACTCATTTACTTAAACACTTCAATTGGCTTAATTATCCCAAACCAGGAGTTAGCTGGTGCATTTTTTGTTTGTTTCTTTTTAAATAACAGAAGTAATCATCCCAGGCAAACAGCCATTTCAATGGGTGTCATCCAGGCTTTTCCCAGCATCCTGGGACAGAGGAGCAGGAGTGTGAAGGGTTGGCACAGAGATGGATAAGAGGGTTAAATCCAGCTGCTCAGAGATAAGCTGGTTACACACCAGAGCAGCAAATGAGGGAATATAGGTTTGCCAGCCTCCAGCAAATACCTGCACAAGGCACTTGTATGGCTGACACCAGGTATTTAACTCAGAATATTAGAGACCCTGAAGCCACATGTCATGTCACTAAAGCTCTCCTGATGAACTGCTTTCCTGGCTCCTCTGAAGCCAGCAACAGTGCAGGCTGAAAAAATTAAGTGACCACTGGCTTTGAGGCCAGCACAGCAGGGAAGATGCAGCAGCACATTTTATCTGTTGTTGTGACTTTCTGGGCTTTCAAGGACGCTTGTGAGGCCAAACACAAAAGAGTCTGAGATGCTGTCACACAGGACAAACCTCAGGAGATAAAGCAACCAAGACCCACCCAGCAGCTCTGGCAGAGCACCCACACAGACAGGACAGGGTGCAAACAGGCATCCCCCAACACACAGCTTGTGTGTTGTGTGCCTAATCCCAGGCACGGACATTCCCAGCTGGCATCTTTCGACTGACACATCAAATTTCACCACTGGCCTTCAATTTCCCTTTTGCCTTCCAAGGCTGAAACTTCTTCCAATTGCTGCTCAAGCTGACCAACAGCTTTTTATTTTGCATCCAGAAATACAGAACTGCTGCTTCTGGGAATTATGCAAAGATGGAGAGGGACCTTTTCTCTGTCCTGAAGCCACCAGCCATGCCCAGGTAGGTGCAGCTCAGCCACTACACTTTAAAACCTGTCAGACAATGGAAACCTTATGGCTATGCTGGAATTCCTCGTGCTTCCAAAACTTGCATCACATGAAACTCTGGAGCTGGAGCCCTCCACACAGATTCCCATTGAGCATCCCACACTTTGGCCCTGGTCCAGATACAGGTAAGCAGCAGAGACTCTCAGCCATGGGATGCCCCAATCCTGCCCTTCTCCTGGCTCCATCCAGAGGCAGCCAGCTGCATCCCGTGATCAAGAAAGGGAGTTAGCCTCCATAACCACAACCCAAAGGGTATATTTAGCTCAACTGGATGACAAAGGAGATCATGTCCACCGCAGGGTGAATTAGCTGAGCCTGCTTCCAGCAGGAGCACCCATCTGCCACCCATCGCAGCTCCCACGGATTTATTCCCAGCTCCACACTTCAGTGGTGCCCCATGGAGGAACAGACCTGCTCCATAAAAGCTCTGAGAAGCAAAGAGGTGGAAGAATGGGTCCAACAGGTTTCCAAAGCCTTGGGCAGGACACAGTCTCTCTCAAGGGTTTGTGTCACCTGTCTGCACCCTGGAGCCACGGCATGGGATGAGGCACAGAATCCCACACAGGGCTGCACCTCCTTCAGCCCACAGCGAGGAAGAGGATGGCAGGGAACAACAGGGGACCCTCTGAAACCACCCCAGAGCCCAGCTCCAGTGTGTCCCCTGCACCCCAGCACAGTACAGGAGGGCAAGGACATTTCCCTATTGGTCTTCAAGGCCTTTCCTTCAGATGTGCCCCCCAGGAAAAGGCTCATTTCTCCTGCCTGATTTCCATGGATATAACTTCATCCCCCACCTCCTTTGCTGCAGTCTCACGCAACTCAAAGACGCAGCCAAAGACGTGGTTATTTTTACATTTTCCTCCCAGGAGATGGTATCTCCACGGGGCACGGCTGCCATGCCTCATCAGATCACTGCACCACACCGCCCCAGCCCCACGACAGCAGGATGAAGCCAGGGGGACACTCTGCCACCAGGTATTTTTCTGTCTCACTGGCATCAAAACTCAGCAGCTTTTCAGCCAAGAGCATCCCAAAAAAGCAAGACAGCACCACTCCTGGAGGTTGTTCCAGCTCCTCTTTCCAAAACTCCCACCAAAGCACTGAAACCATCTTCCAGTCATCCCCAAGTTTTAGATTTTTCTGAGGCTTTTGCTGTTGTCATGGAACCCTGGAAGGCACTTGCTTCATCCAGATCCAGATGTTTGTGGATTCAAGATTCCCAAGTTGATCCGAATTTCCCCAGCAAAGGAAGTGACTGGGTTTGGCCATGCCATGATGTCAAGGTCCACAACATGACCTCCTCAATGTGGCACACGGGCTTCAGCACAGCATTTCACATCTTTACACCCACATCTCTTACTGGGCACTTCCACCCTGGGAGAAGAAAAGAAGCAGCGCTTCCATGAATAACCCAAGAGCTTTTGGGATTTAGGGAATGGAAAGATAGAGAGCAAAATTCTAGGCATGCAGGGAAAAGCTGCCTTGTGCACCCCTAGGAGAGGACCAAGCTGCACGTTGCATGGTCTGCTGCATGTTACAGCACATCTGCAGCAGCTACACCCCAGTGTTTTTCTTTCCCCCTTTCCCTGGGATCACTCTCCATCATTTGTCCCTAACGAGGCCAGCCGTGCAGGGAAGAAGGGATCACCTGTGCGTGGCTTATCTGGAGCTACTTTACAAATAAAAGTGATCACAATGAATGTTCGCACCTAGAAGAAATCCTAGTGCCCTTCCCCCTCCTACACCTCCCGAAGCAGAGCACAGATCCAGCTGCTCTGCAGCCTTATCTTGATGCAGAAACAGTCTGGGACAGAGATAGAAGGGTTCCCCCAAGGCACAGCTTATTAAAGGCATCTTTCCTAAATCGGTTCTCTTCAAAAACGCCGCACTGAAGCGCCGTTCCCGGACTGGTTTTCATCACAGCAGCAGCAAACATCCCCAGCCTGGCAAGGTCGTGTGTCCCCCTGGAAAGCCACAGGGTTTCTCCAGGCTAAAAAGCGACCTAAGAGCAGACAGATATGCCCAGGCCAAGGCATTTTGGGGGACCTGCAGCTGAGAGTCACAAGGAGCTCCCAAACACACCCTCGCTCTCGCCCCAGGGATGCCACAGCAATGGGGGCCAGCACAGAAATGAAGTCCATAGGATGTTCCGTCTTTATCCAGCAGCTTCTCCCCTCTAACCCCACTCCTGCTACCGCAGGGGATTGCACACTTGCAGTCAAACACTCGTAATCCCAGGTTTCAAGAACCAGAGCTACAAAACAACCACACAAAGAGGCGGCAGCTCGCACGCATCCCGGGAACCTCCCCGCAGCCAACGCCTCTCTGTTTATCCAACACTCGATCTTCACTCCTTCAGCTATTTTCATCCCACCCTGCTATTAATGGATGCAGAAGGCGGCTGGGTGAGGCGTTCGACAAAATCTCATTTAGAGATCAAGACAAGCTTAATTGGTTTGCAGCCAGACCTGCACAAAGATGGGTTACTCCACAAATACAGTTGCTAATCTGTCCATTATACTCCCTAAGCTCCCACCCACAAAGAAAAAGAAAACAAAGCAAAGATGCACAAAGGAATGCAGGATTTTGAGTGTGTTACTTCCACGCATCACGAGTGGTGAATTCTGCAAGAACAAGGGCTTGGCTTTTCTTTGAAGGAAAGAGATAACCAAGCGGCAAACAAAATAACAACAAAAAGACCTAACATAGATTTAGTCTGCATTTTCCACAGGCGATCCCCAGCCATTCTTGAAGAGTATTTCCAGCAGCTATTGTTTCTGTGGGCAGGCAGAAGCAGGGGAAATGCTTACACGGCCAAGGAGCTGTCACGTCACAAGTGACAGAGTAGAAAGGATGGGGAACCTCGTGATTAAAAAGCACAGGACTGAAACCCTGGAGAGCTGAATTCACTTCCGAACTTGGCTGTAAAAATAAAAAATTAAATGCGCGAATTTCCTGTGTGATCACATCCTAGATGATTTATTCAAAAGCTGGTGTTGAAAAGCCAAGGGAGGGGGAAGGAAGCAGGAGGAGGAAGGGGAAGACACAGTCCTGTGGGCTTTTAATAAGCTTGGGGTTAGACCAGCACCGGCAAGCTGTGAACATCCATCAGTATTGGGCTGTATGACCTGGAGCTGGTGCTGGGAAAGCACTGAGTATCCCCCAAGCTCAGGTGAGAGCCTGCCCTGCTGCTCTGCCCAGGTGTGTGCCACGGGCTCACAACACCACAGCCCCACCAGCAGCATCCCACAGGGTTCTGTAATGCTGGACTACCAACAGAAACACAGACACGAGCAAAAGGGAAAGGTTGGGGATGGTTTCCTCTCCTGGAGCTACACGAGAATTTAGAAGCAAGAACATAAAGCTGTCCCCAGAATGCAGCATGTTGTAAATCAGACCCAGCGCACAGGTAGAGGCAGGCAATGAAAGGGTCATTTGGTTGCAACCTTCTCCCCTCGTGCAGCAGCCCTGCTCCCAGCTCCAGTGGAGAAGGCCTGTTTATTTTCCTGGGAACAGTTCCAGTTCTGCTAGGTGGGAAGCACTGCACCCAAGGGAGAGCTGAGCTGTGGATGCTCCGGCAGGACAGAGCCAAAGACAAGGCCAGTGCCAGAAAGGACAGCAGTCCTGTGCTTGGGACTTGACAGGAACATCCCTGGAGCTCCAGAGCACCTTTGCAGGGCCTTTTTGCAGCAGGCAAAGTGCAGAGAGATTGAGAGGTGTTTTTCCAAGACCTTCAGCCACAATGGCTGCTCACAAATCCAAGGCTGGGTGCAAACAGCAGCCCAGTCTCTGGCATTGGACAAGAGCTTCCAGGCATGGAGATATGGAGTTGGTGCTGTCCCAAAATGCTGCTGTGGGAAACCCAGGGTGAACAGATCCAAACTTTTCCTTTCAGCAGCGAGACAAGCTGTAATTAGCAGCGCTGAGTCCAACCCAGGGGCTGGATGAGGACATTCCTGTGACATATCTGACAAGGCGACTGTTGGGTATGTTTTCCTTGGCTTTTTTCCCCCCGGAAAAATGAGCACCCATTTTTCACAGGTCTTTTTACCCCCACTCTGTGTTGCCTGGAGTCAGTTTCCCACAGTAAGGGCACACATTTCAGAACACACTGCAACAGCCCATTACCACAGCTGGAGCTCAGGTCTTGCCATTCCCAGGGATGGGTCCCTCCTTAATTATGCCACACCCCATGGCAAACTGAGGATGCCAGACCCCAAAGACACCGTCTGACTTTCCTGAAATGAAAAACACAGTCCAAACCACAAGGCAAAGGTAAAATAAAAACGTGAACATGAGGCAACTGAGCTTCAGCTGCGAGACACATCATCACCACTGTCTCACACATCATCACCACTGTCTCACACATCTCTCCCCTAGTTCAGCCTCATCCCCAGAGCAAAACCAACAAAGCTTCCTGTGATGCAACTACAAGCAATCCTTTGGAAATCAATTCAGAGAATTTTGAGGTTAAAGTCTGTCTTTACTCTCTTTTCCTCAGGATGAAAGCTGTCACACTATGGAATGGCTTGAAAAGCCTGGATGTAAGGTAAGTCCTGGTGTGCCAGCTAAGGGAACGGCACACTTTCATGACTAGGTAACCCAAATCACAGCCTGTCACACATCACTGCAGTTTGAACACAATTGTGACCATCACTGCATCAATTAAGAACTGACAAATTTTGCTGAACCTGGTAAGTGGAAGAGCAGCATTTAATACATAAGTAAATGGGAAAGAAAACAATGAGTATAAAGGCTCAATTCCAGCCCTAGACCCAAAAGCTGACTGACTGTAGGGATTACAGAATTTAGCATGCTCCAAAAATTTTCCTCAACATCTTTTTGCTCCATGTGATGGGCAGGGATATCTTGTGGCTCCAGAGCCACCAGCTAATTCACTTGCAATTTGCCAGCAGCACTCTCCATGGAAAAACAGATGGAGCTCATAAATGGATCCGAGTGATCCCCAAAAACGTTCCAGCCTCTTTGCAGAGTGTCTCCAAAATGCTGAGACAAGGAGATGGCACACTGAGGTCTGAAAATCAATCTCCCAGACCCAGAGAGTTTTGGTGAGCAAATGGCTTGCGTAAAGTTTCTGTGAGAACACCCATTTGAAGCGTTGGCACTGTAAACAAGGTTGCTCCAGAGGCACCTGGGATTAGCACTGTTCAAACAGTCCTTGGCATGACTTACCAGAGCACCCAGGAACAGATTTGCAAGTTCAGCTTTTCTCCTGCCTGACGCTCGCCTGGCACCACAGAACAACACCTGAGCACCAACAGCCTTAACCCTGCTGTCTCCTACATGGAGTCTGAGACACAGGGCAGGAGCCCTGCACTTGTCACAGGACTTGATGGAAGAAGAAAACCCGAGGAGGCAGCACCATGGGGCTCCTTTTGTCCCGTGCTGCTGGAAGAGATCCGACACCAGGCTGCCCATGAGCAAGCTGGGCGAGTGTCCCTGTGCAGAGGCACGGCAGCTGAAAGCGACGCATGGGATATGCAGGGAGAGTGGTGCCAAGCCAGACAGGGCAGCTGAAAAACACCAGGCACCCTAAAGGCTGATATCAAGGCACAGAGCAGCCTCTCTTCCCTGCACTGGGCACACAAGCCAAGACACTCCTCATGCCTCGGGGCAGAGGGAAGGAAATCTCAGCCAGTGAAGTCCTTTGCGTGTGATTCCCATGGAAGCCAGGCACGACAAGGGTATCCACCTTCCCTGACACATCTCCCCCACCCGCAGCTCTGGCTGTGGTTTCCAGGAGCAGCAGCAGCATGAAACAACAGGAACATGAAGGATGACTGGAGTCACGGCAGGGAAAGCTTTACACAAACAGATTTACACTCGCTTCCAGCCACACAAGCATCCTTGAAGGAAACAGCTGCACCGGACCACAGCTGACACTGACTCCCCAGGATGGGAAATGAGAATGCTGCTCCTCTAAGCAGCATTCATTAAGTTGATGCTGAAGTTGATGCCAAGCAAAGAACAAGCACTCAAAAAAAAAAAAAAAAAAAGAAAAAAAAAAAAAAAAACACCTCACAGCTAGGTAAAAGTCAGATGGATGTGCAGCTGAAACACTCAGGAGCAGCAGCAGGGCAGAGCCACCACAGACTGAACTCTATGTCACAAAACACATCAGAGACAGAAAACATCCCCCTGTGCTGCCTCCATGGCCATGCCACAGCAAAGAATTAATCTTGCTTGTTTGGGAAGGGCGAAATGGTCTGTGGACTGTTCCTCCATCCTCCTCCTCCCTGCTGGAGCTGGGAAGAAAGCCTGCCAACAGAGTTTGCCTGTAACAGGCACCAAGCTGCTAGAAAATCACCTGAGGAACTTAAAACATCTTCCCACACCCCTCTGTAACACACTGCACTCTCCTCACACCTCAGACCTGAGCGGCTGCAGCTCCCACCCCTGAATGATGCCCCTCTGCATCCCCCATTTTCACACCCCAAGTTTTTTTCATTTAAATGCCAAGCTCCATAGCTCAGTTTTGCATATTGGTACAGAGCCCAGCTGCTGGTGTTTCACACACCACCCCCCGGAGTCTGCCTCTGCATGGCACAATTTTGAATTGCTTCCTCCTGCCATACTGCCCCAAGGCAGGATCTGCCAGCAGCCCAGCCTATCACCATGGGTAACAGGATGAAAGCCCCATGTGAAAGCAGGGAGCAAGGAAACCCAGGAGAACCCACCGCGTTGTCCTCTGCCCTCCTAGGGACCGGCACAGGTCAGGTGGATTAACTGGGTCCTTCCCCTCTCTTTATCTCACTGATCTCTGGCTGCTGCCAAGTTGTTTTCAGCTTTGGCATGGCTGCTTTCCACTCAGGGCCTGCACAAAAGGGGATGAGGCGCCTCAGTGCAGAATTCCTGGCAACAGTCCAAACCCAGAGGTCGGTAATTGGGTCACTGGGTTCAGCTTCCGAAAACCATTCCTTCAGGAGGTGTGGTAAGAGCAGGCACAGTCGCCTTCGCCACCGCAGACGCAGCCGGACGCTCCTGCGGCTCCTCCACCACACCCTGCACACCTCATTTCATCACCCTCTCATCAAAGCACTCGGTGGCAAAGGGACAGAGCAGCCCGGACAGGGAGAGAGAGCCCCGACTTCCACGCAAGCTGCGTGCATGGGGGAGACATGATTCAGGACGGGGGAGACATGATTCAGGTAAGCAGCACGTAGCTGAAAGCACATCGCTATGCAGTGCTCAGCCCCAGGAATGCAGAAGGGAAACATGAAGCCACTTGTCTGGCACGGCAAATAACCCTTCAATCATCCGCCAGGCCCTGCCGGGGAGCTGTGGGTTGGGAAAGAGAGGATGTCTCCAGCCAGCAAGGCATCAGCTCCTACCGACCGCACCACGACGCGCCGCTGCGCTTCCTCCGCGTCCCTAAGCGAGCTCCAAATACACAAAACAAAACTCCAAGCAGCAGCGAAGCAAGTGGTGTGTACTGCAGGAGGAGAGGTTTGAAGAGCAACCAACATTAGCACCCATCAGCACCGGCATGATGAGCAGCCAGCTGGTGGGCAAGAACAACACGCCTGTCCAGCATGGCCCTTCCAGTGGGGCACGGCAATGTTTTGAACACAGTTTCTCAAGGCAACTCAGCCACGAGGAGGAGAACATCGAGAAACTTCCTGAGTCACAGTCACACTGACTCACCAGTGAGTGTCTCCAGGCTGGGCCACCCCATCCAGTTTGGCTGACTCAGGAAGGGACCCTGAGCAATCTCCTCGCCCAGGTGCTCCAGGCAGCACAAACCTGCTCCCTTTAACGCATTTACAATAAACTCCCCCCAAAAGGCTCGTGGTGAACACAGGAGAGAGCACAAACAGCACCGGGTATCAGTGACCCATGTCTCTGAGGGCACAGAGGTTGCTCCAGACCTGGGCACAGCATGGGATGGATGCCCTTGGGAATGACCCCACCCAACCCCACCATGAGGAAAACGCAGGCCAGATGTTCAGACAACTTCAGGCGTTAATTTGGTTAATTTGCTGTAATGCAGGTGGCTGCTGTTCAGGCCACACCAATCACAAAACAAAGCGCTGTCAGCTCAGATCCTGAAACTCTTCAGTCAACTAACCACGTCCTCATGGTGTGCCAGGGCCGCTTCTCTCATTTCCATCTCCTTTGGTTTTCTTCTCAGTGGCCACAAAGATCTGAAAGCTTTATGACTCACTGAGCTGAGATTTTCTGGGCTACTCCAGAACTCCTGGTTCCTCAGTGCATTCCAGAATGTTATGACATGGCACAAGGACAGAAGATACCAAGTGCTAAACGGTCTCCTGAGAGGGCAGGAGGGTAAGTAGGCACCATCACAGCTTTTCTCCCAATTAAGGAAGAATGGAAAGAAGAATCAAAGGCAAACAGCAAATTACAACATGTATCTGGCAAGGGGCTATGGAGCCTCTAATTTTTGCATTAAATAGAAAGTCGGAAATCAGAGAATCACAGAATGGTTTGGGTTGGAATGGACCTTAAAGACCACTTAAGCCACTTAAGTTCCAAGCCCCTTCCTCTAGTTTAGGTTGCTCAAAGAATATGTTATGAAGGATGAGGGAACTAATGCAATGCTCAGAAGAGCTTCTGCTGGAATATTTAATGACTTTCCAACCCTTAACTAGCTGTTTCTCTCACCCTGTAGTACGGTAAACATATAGAGCGAGTAAATCTATGTGACTTAGCATCCAAATTAACCAACATACATGTCAGGATCAGGCATTCAGTATTTCTGCCCCAATTTACAGCCCTTTGCTCAGATCAGCTTCTTTTTTTCAGCATAGCACTGACATCTGTTGTGTTGCATGAGTGAAAAGTACATATATGATTATCTTAAAAGAGAGGGGGGGGAAAAAAATCAATGTGGACATGATTTGAATTTTATGGCATTCGGCTGCCACGACTTGCAAATGAACAGCTGTCCCAGCAGGTCCATGCAAGCTTAACAGCACAGCAGTAAACCACAAGGTTTTTCTTCCCCTTTAAAAGGGTTTTACTTATATAAAAAAAAGTATATTTTTATAAGAAAATAAATTGCAGGTTGACGAATCGTAGTTAGGTCACACTCAATTCCAGCAGAACAAGCACATCCTGCTTCACATGGCCTCACCAGTCACTCCACAGCAGTGGCAGCTTTCTGAAGCCAAGTTAAGATATTTAATTACCAGCATCAAGTCAGAAACCAAAGCGTCCAACAAAATCCTCATTTGTGAGCGAAGCCTGCAGAAATGTCGTTGAGCAGGCTTTGGCAATCTCCAAAGCTGACAGCTGGATGCCCTGGCTTATCGACTGCTAGAGCACACGCGGAAAAAAAGCTCTGAATAGCTGCAGTGCCGAACAAGCCTTGAAGGCAGCCCCGCCAGCCTCTTAAAAAGGCTCACAGAAATAGGCAGGCTTCATTTATTAATACTTCAGAGATAAAAGTGGCCGTGTAGGGGCAGCTCAGTGGGTGTCTGCGCAGGAGGAGGATGGGCAGAAGACCACCCGCTCTGGGTGGTGCATCTGTCGGGACCCCCACGCAGGTTATAAATGCACCAGGTTTGCAACCTGGGCACATGGTGGGCTGCTCCAAGTGCATCAGCCAAAGACCTTTAGGGATGGACCCAGCAGGGACAGTCAGTGCATGGAAACTTCAAAGCAGGAAGACAGAGCGAGAGGAGCCACACTCCTGGCTGGCTGACAAACAATTTGTGGGAAGCCCAGCTGCCCAACAGCTCCATGTCCCCACTGCCTTGGGTTCCTCAGCTGTGACATGACAGTGCGGGAAAAAGAGGAGGAAGGAACCAAAACAAAGCACAGAAGCAAAGGGAGATAAACATGATCCAGTTAGACCAGCTGTCCCCAGGCCTCGCCTGTCCTCACCGGAGGAGCCGGCCCACCGTGACTGCCCCGTTCCTGCTCCCTCCTGCACCCCTGCCACAAACAAAGGGTCAGATACGGAGCCAGCTCAGGTCAAGACCGGTTTGACTCCGTTTCAAGCCCAGGGGAGCACATTCAGTGCTGATTTTACACCTCACCCATCCTGTTTGCCTCCCCAGGGCAGAGGCCAGTACACGGAGCAGGGTGCACGCCTGGCTGGCTGGACCCAAAAATCCCAGGGCCGTGTCAGGGCACCACCGGCAGAGCCACGCACCAGCTGAGCACTGGCCAGAGCCAGGAAGCGTCACTGCTTCCTCCTGTCCCGGTGTCACACAGCATTGGGCGGTCGGAGATCGTGGACTTTGGCTTTTGCTTCCTGCTCCTGACAGAGCAGGGGCAGGTCCCGGCATATGGCCACGGGGAGAGCAGGGCGAGTCACTCATTAATCGAGGAACGGCAAGGTGCCTGACCCGCGGGGCTTGGGGGAAACGCACGCCAAAACAAACTCCAGTGCTCGTGGAAAAAGGTCCAGATGCTGCAGGACCCATCTACTCCTAATGGAGGGGCAGGCAGGGAATGCCGACAGCTTTGGAATTCATTGGTTTTGGCAAGGGAGGATAACGAGGTTGCACCACTGTTCACCACTGAGGCATTAATACACACCAGCACCTGATTTTGTACGCAGTATCAGAATCAACCTCTAGAGAGGGAAAAAAAGGAAACAGCTGGTTTCTCCCTCTCCGTGCTGCCTGGAGAAGCCGGCTGGCTGTACAATGCTGGGCATCTGCAGTGCTCAGGCCTGGTCACATCCACCAGGGCAGCCTGTGCCACGGGCTGCCCTCTCCCCAGCACCTGGAAAAGGGGACTTGGCTGCACCCCGTGATCTCTTCCACCTGCCTCCAAATTCCATGCGTAGCCCCTCGCCCCCAGTTTGGCAGCACAGCCCTGTCAGTTCAAGTGGCTTTTGTCAGGAGGCAAATTATCATCTGTCTTTGCCTTAAATTAACCTTGATCACTTAAAGATGCAGAAAGACTGTTTCACACCAACACCAATGCAAGGGGCAGCGTGGTGTGAAAGCCATGAGCGCTGCAGACCCCAGGGACGAAACCCCACTGTTCACTCTAAAGATTTTGTGCCAAGCAAAAGATCAGGATCCGACCACAGCCATCGCACACCAAGGGCAGTGGGTGCCAACCCTCAAGACTCCACGCAGCAAGGGCATTTCCCTCCTCCAGGCAGACCCCTGCCCGGAATCCTTCCAGAATTTTTGGGCGGGTGCAGCCAGTGACAGACCCGACCTCCCCACCCGGTGCCTGAGCCACACACCTGCTTGTAGCCAAGCGATAGCCCAACACCGGCACATGCCAAAATCCTACTCCCACCCCAGCTCCCACATCAAAGCATCGATGGACCAGAGCATGCCTGCAGCAAAACGTGCGACACCAGCACCAGAGGCTTGGCACAGATGACGGAGCACCCCAAAAGTGCTGTGCCTACGGGGAGGCACTCCGGAGGGTGAGACCCCCCAAAGCCCGCGGGAGCTCCATCAGGGGGGTCACAGCGGTGGTGTGGGAGTCGCCGCAGGGGTGGGAGCCGCCGTGCCAGCCGGCGCCGGGGCTGCAGCAGCCTCCGGAGGCGTTGCCATGGAGAAGGCAGCGCAGCAGCAGCATCCCGCATCCCACGCCCCCGCGTGGGCGCCCCTTGCCCGGCGTCCACGGGGCTGGGCACCGCCCGGGACACGCCGGGGCCGGGGGACAGGCTGGGGCCGGGGGACCCGCCGTGCTCCGGGACGCCGGCAGCGGGGCGGGCGCCGCGGGGCCCGGGCGCTCCCCCC